>JAUAME010000008.1:15575000-15802500 GCA_030820535.1 Quercus parvula
TGACTAGAAAATCCTAAGAGAAAGGCATAAATAACCATCTCACCACTGTTGCCCGCCAATCATAAAATGACATATGTATGCTTTGGCATAGCAAAAGTGCAATGTCAATGACATCTGTATGCTTCAGCATATCTAAAGTGCAATGTCAAAAACTTAACATTATTGGGTATTTTTTTTCTATCTCTTATATGCCCATTCATGATTTGCTTAAAAAGAAAATATGCAAAGAAAATAAAAGCAAAAAGAATTAAAATGCTTTAAAAATAATTGCAAGCGTGTCTTCTAGAAGATGTGGGAGTTATAACATGTACCTCGAAGGTGATACTCCCCATCAAACAGTTATGATTATGTGTGAGTTAAAGTGATTTTCTCATATCTTAAATCGTCATAACATGTATACACTTATGCAATCGTGCAATGTTTTTCACACACAACACGCAATATTCTTTGCTACTCTTGATACATGTGCAGGTACAATGTGATTTGGCCATCACAAGGTTTACATGTGTTAATGTATGCTCACTAAACTGTCTTGACTTGTTTTTGAAATATAAAATTGGTTAGACTTGTTTAGTGTGTGTGTGTGTGTGTGTGTGTGTGTGTGTGTGTGTGTGTGTGTGTGTGCGCTTTTGGGATCTTTGTGCTTAAAATTGTTGTTAAGAGATGTTTTTGAGAGCTTAAAATGTTGATTGGATCCTTGGTTAAGTTGCATGCTTGATTGTATTCATGTTTGTGTTTTTCTCTTCTTGAAAAATTGGTTTTTAGCAACCTTGAAAAATTCTTGACACCTGGCTTATCTGTCAAGCTCTAAGCTGTTTCTTATCGCAATCTCGACACCTTCTCGACAACTAGATGGATCGATCAAGAAAGTTCTTGGATCCTCGATAGCTTCTTGATAGTTGGTGGATCAATTGAGCTTCTTTAATCGTGTCTGATGAATTCTTCGTCCACCTTTCGACAGCTGCATCTGTCGACGCTTTAACTCTCTACACCTTCCTCGACACCTGTCTTGAGACCTCTCAACACCTCTATCTATCGAGCTTTACTGACCCTCTATATAAAGGTTCAGCGTGATTTTCTTCTCACTTTTCTCGATCTCTCTCTCAACAGATCCATCCTTTCACCTCCCAAAACACTCTCTCTCACTCTAAAACCCTTTCAAATTGTTTTTCAAGCTTTTTCAAGTTTTTCTCTTCACTTGGTAAGTTTCTTTTCTTTCATTTACATGCATTTCATGTTTTGAAACCTAGGTTTTGGGGTTTTTGAAAAATTATGGGGTTTTTCAAAATTGATGAGTTTTGTTGCAATTTTGGGATGGGTTTTTGCTTAAATGAGTTTAAAATCTCATACATTGCATCACATTAGAATTATAACAGTATTATCATGCATTTAGATGTGTGCAAATTGATTGTGTGCTGGTAGGATTGGATTGGGCTTAGCCCATGATGAATTTTCTATTGCATGTCACATGTTCATGCATTTCCCATGCATATGTACTCGCTTTTCAATATACTTGTTATATTTGAAATGTGTTGGGACTTTTCTGTTTGTCTCTCTTTCCCTCTCTTTTCTATTTACGTTAGCCGTGTCTATGACTCCTAAACGTAAGACTACCTCGTCCCTAAACCCTCTTCGTTCTGGGGCATATTCATCTTCTGATCCTACTCCTTCTCATAACCGGTACCATGATGAGGATGCCCGAAAGGCTTTCTCGGAGAACTTTTCTTGACGAGGCATTCATTCTGAACACCAAATCATCCTGGTGGAGTTCGCCGACATTGACCTACCCGATGTTATTCATAGTTGGGGTTAGGAGTAACTGTGTGACGTCCCAGTCACATGTCCATTTGTGCTGATCTAGGAGTTTTACTCCAACATGCATGGATTTGATCTTTCAATACCTCATTTTATCACTCGCGTTCAAGGTATGCACATTGCTGTCACACTGCAGATTGTTGCGAATGTACTTCATATCCCTAGGGTAGAGTTTCCTAACTACCCTAGTTGTGAACATCTGAGGATTGCATCCAAGGATGAGCTCAAATCTGCTTTCTGTGAGTGCCTTTCAAATTGGGGTGAGCGTCAGTTCACTTACTGTTCGGCCTTCGCAAAAGGCTCGATTTTTTAACATGGTTATGACATTTGTTCTTCACCCTCTATCTCACTATAACTCTATCACAGAGCCTCGTGCTCGATTTTTGTTGTCCCTTCTTAAGCATCTTACTATAGATTTTCCTTCTCACTTTATTCTTTCTATCATAGATGTCCATAGGGATTCGGCGTCCCGTGATAAACTCACCTTTCATTCCGCTATCATGAGAATCTTACGCCATTTTTCTATTCCCTTTCCAGCGTCCGACCATTTCACTTTCATGTGTGTCATAGACGCCGCTACCGTTAAATGTAGCGAGGTGTAGTTTAGGTTGAAGCAGTCTGGGTCAATTGCTCCTCCCTCCCGTTTAGCTCCATCTCAATCTGCTTCATCCACATTCTCTCCTTCATCTTCTACGAGCAATGTGTCACTCGGAGACATCATGGCACAGTTTCAGCGCATGGATGCTCACCTTAATACACTCTCTATAGAGCTGTATCAAGTGAACGTTCGTGTCGGTCGTATTGCACGGCAGCAGGCGATCATAGGTGGCTTCGCCCTTGAGGCTTCTCCTCCACCTCCTCTAGTGGCTTCTGATTTTGAAGCTGAGGGTGATAATGATGGTGATGACAATGATGCTTCCGATGATGATGATGATGGAGATTGTAGCTTTACCAATGAGATGTCTACTTGACACTCTTACCCTTTATCACTCGTGACAAAAAAAGGGGAGTAGTTTTGGATATGAGATTAGTCATTCTTAGGGGGAGAGTTAGTATAGGACATTTTTGTTAGGGGGAGTGTTGATATCTGAAGGATGTAGTGAGGATTATTTGTATCTTTTTCTTTTCTCTATTTTAGATACATTTATTCTTGTACATGGGTCTTGTGATCATTATTGACATACATTGTACTTATTTTCTTTATATGTTGATGTATGTTTATTTCACCTACCCTTACATGTGTTGTTTCTTTTCTCTCTTTATGCAAATGCTTCTTATTATTTGTATACAATCTATTATTTCTATTTCACACAAAAATACCTTGATGAGTTTTTTTTAAAGTGTTTCAGAAATACAAGTTGTCAAAGTCTTCTTGCCATAAACTCTCTTCTTGCAAATTTTTTCAAAAGTTTGTGTTAGGATTGATTTTATTGTATTCAACAAGTGAATATGAGTTCTGTGATTTATTCCTTCTCTCATATCTCATTTATTTGCTGTGGTTTTGTCACGGATTGCCAAAGCGGGAGATTGTTAGGAACATATGTCACTATTTTATATAATTGGCTAATCTTTTGACAAAACGCACTTTACTTGTATTTGGGTAGAACTAGGATGTATTTAATACTTCAAGAAACTTTGTTTCAAGATCAAGTAAGTATTGAAGCCATACAAGTTTGTCCAAGATTCAAGTCTAAAAAGTGTATGTCATTAAAACTCGACAACTAGCCATCTATTGAGCTTGAAGAGCTGTTTCAGCCCCATGGCTCGACAGCAGCTCGACAGATAGGCATTTGTCGAGGTTTATGAAAAATAGAATTTCAGTTCTGTTTTGACTCTAAACCGTGATTATGTGTTTGAGTTTTCTTTTCTCATAACCCTAGACATATAAAAGGATTATTTTAAGGGCCGTCAAAGGTGGAACAAGTTGCACAAGTGTTGAGCAAAGTTTGTTGAAGTAAATTACGACCGGAGACAGAATTTGCCCTAGTTCATTGTTCTTGTGAAGAAGTTACTATGTTTGTGCACCATAGGGTTTTGTAACCAAGCATCTTCTGGATCTTCATCGTGTGATGAACTGAAGAACTTTGCAGCCAACAACCTTATCTAGTTGGTGATTAAAGTCGCGTACTGAGATCCGCGCAATTGGTTAGTCACGTACTGGGAGCCGTGCATTACAAAGAGAAATTGTCACTACAAAACAAGTCCAATTGGGTATTGGGGTAAGGGTTCAACTGTAGGTTGGTATAAGGTTTTGAGATTCCTTTATTTGTAACAACTTGTTGTGATAATAGTGGAATTTCGGGAGTAGTGACCTTAAAATCACCTAGTGAGGTTTTTGCCATGTAAGTTTTCCCCATTCATAAACAAATCACCATGTCAATTTATTTTCCGCTGCATACTTAGTTTAATTGGTGATTTGTTTGTGCTACCACGTGTTTGCATGTTAATTTGATTAATTTATATACTTTGCTAATTAATCAATTAATTCATCACAAGGGATCAATACATTTTTGGCCTATCAAAAATGTAGTAGCTTCTTTTAGAGAAAATGAGGCATTAGGTCACTCAATGCATGTGTGACAGCCTTTAAAACAATCCTTATATATGTCTAGGGTTGTGAGAAAAGAAAGCCTATACAAATATACAAGAATCTGCATGCAATCAGATCTGAAAAGTTTGATTTTGTAATTCTCGACAGAAACAGCTTCTGTCGAGCTTCTGTCGAGCTTTAATATTAATTCTCGATAGAAAGGATTCTATCGAGACTTCTGTTGAGGTTTAGTGAATAGCTTTTTCTTCACTTGTTTCATGATCAGATCTTCATGGCCTTAACACTTGACTTGAACTCTTGTTTCTTGAAATACTAAACTCATCCTAGATCTACCCAATTACAAGTAAAGTGCATTTTGTCAAAAGATTAGCCAATTACATAAAATATGTCCTTAACAAGAGGCATTTTCGCAAGTAAGTCACGAGTAAGTCATCTCGCAACCTATTCATGAAAATGAGGAAGCTAATTTTTATTTCTTCCACAATTTTACACAGAGAGTTTCACGACTTCCTCACGACTCCTTCGTGAGATATAGCTTCCTGCGAAACTAGCCCTGTGCATTTAAGGCATTTCACAAGTACTTCGCAAGTAGCTTGCCCGCAAAACAAGCGAATTTTTAGTTTTTAAAGGCCAAACAATGATAGTTTTTCAAAAACTTGATTTTTGCCTCCTCCGCGCCTTTCTCAACCCAAAACACCATTTTCTCCAAAATTTCAACCATAACTCAAGGGATTTCAACTCTAAGACTCATTTAAGGTATGTTTTAACACTTTTTAATCTTTAAATTCTTAGATTAAGCCTTAGATTTTAGGATTTCTAGGGTTGGGGTTATTTTGAAAGGAGTTGGGAAAATTTCATTTCCATGTCAAATCTTTTTATTTTTTTATTAGGTTGTGTTCTATTATGATTGTTTGTGTTTGTGTTGGCCCCAAGTGGCAATTTTAACATGTATTTAGGAAAGTTTTTCATATGTTCATGCATTGTTTATCATACATGTGTAGTGTGTGAACTCTAAGTGTTTGATAAAATGCTTCTATGGTATTTTTTTTCACTCTTTTGGACTCCGATGAGTACCTATTTTTGGGGATTATCATGATTATGCATACTTGACATGTTTTGATCATTGGTTGTGTGTTTTACACACTTTGCCTCGTTAGTGCTTTGTCATGCATTGCTTATGCATGTCATATGCATACCACAAGCACACTTAATGCACACACTCTATCACTTGACATGCTTTGCATTCACTCATGCTATGTAAGTCTTTTTAGGACCTTAGCACTTAGAACATGTTCTTGTGTCTATGTTTTCTTGTTTATTTCCATTTTAGGACAATTTGTTCGTGTTTATGGACTAACTTGTATCTAATCAAGTTTGTTACCATGTTTGTGTTTGTTTTGTTTGCTTATGTGTTATTTTGTAGATGTCTCCTCATAAGTCAGCAGTGAAGAAAATAGCAAAGCGTGCTTGCTACTTCCCAGATTCGTTTAGAATCGATGATGCTAACATGGCATACATCGATCATTATAAGAATGCTTCAATCGTCTTGGAAAGGAGGGTGGACATTGAGTCCTTAAAGGACACATTCATTTCGGAAGTGTTTAAGGAAAAGACATGGAACAATTTGCTGAATCCCATGGGTGATGTCTATGATTGCATCATAAGGGAGTTCTTTGCTAATGCTTTTGTGGAAGGCGACCACATCAATTGTTGGGTAAAAGGGAGAGAGTTCACAGTCTCAAGAGACTCAATTCAAGAGCTGCTGGAGATTCGACCGATGACTCCAGACACCTCTTTACACTATGATGAGAGGAAAGAGAAACTTGAGCCTCACGTGCGAATTCTTGGAGGTCAATTCAAGAAGAAGGCCTTACACACAATTGAGTTTTCTCCAGAGATGTGAGTTTTGGCCTATATCATGATCTTCAACCTTTATCCGGTGAAGAATTTGACAACCTTGTCGGGGCCAAGGACCGTCTTCCTACATGATCTCTTTACTCATAAAGAGATTGATATTTGTGGTCACATCTACCATCTCTTCATCAAGTGCATAAAGAAGAGAAAGTCAAGGCTAACTCTACCTTTCCCAAGCTTTGTCATGTCTCTAATATCAAGGGCAAGGGTGAAGATTCCAAGTCCTATCATACAAAGGGAAGAGCCGATCAATGAGCAAACTATTATCCAAAGTAAAGCTCACATTCCTGGACCAAGCATCGGTGTATCTCAAATTCCAAGAGATGAAGCTGCAGAAATTGATCGTTTCACTTCAATACCGGAGGACACTCCACAGCCTTCTTCTCAAGTACAAGTAAAAGCACCCAACTGCCTTGATTTTTTACTTGGAAGGGTTGAAAAGTTACATGCCATATTGGCTTCACATATCAACTACTCCATGAGGCAGTTCACATACCTTCAAGGCCAAATTGCTGCCCTCTCTTCTCAGATTCAAGACATGGTGGAGAAATCAGAATTGGAGTCCAACACATTTTAGGACCTTTGGCCATTCTGGTCAAAAAGGGGGAGTAGATTAGCTTGAAGGGGAGTATAGCCTAAGGGGGAGTAGTAACACCATTGGTTCATTTTGGTGGCTTTTGTTTTAATTTTATAGTTTTTGCTATTTACAGGGCTTTATTTAAAGCTTTCAAGTACTTTAGTTTAAAATATAGTTTTTTTTAGTACTTTATGTATCTTGGTTTTTATTTCTTTAATGTATCATGTGGTATGTTGGACTTGTAATTGATTTTAGCCTTGCTCTTAATTGCATTGCATGTCTGAATGATCATTTACTAGTTAAATGTTCATTGTGGTCATTTCCTAACGATTGTTCATATTTGATCAAGTTATGCTTTATATTTTACATCTCATGTGGTATCTTGATCACAATATACTTGTTCTTTATACATGCCTTGTGTTCTACGTGTCTCATGCTTAATGAAGTTTATTTGTTGTGTGCAAGTGTTTCAAGCTACAAGTGTATATGGTTCAAGTGCTTCACAGATTTTAGATTTATGTGTGAGTGAGTTTTGCCTATGTTCCCAAACTCACGTTTAAGTCTAGAGTTTGATTAGGGGTTTTGTCACGGAATAGCCAAAAGGGGAGATTGTAAAGTTGTGATTTCCAAATAACTTGTGTTGGCTTTAATTTCGTGCCAAATTTGCTTGTAATTTCTTCAATCATTTTCCTTGTATGTTTATGGGTTTATTTGTAAGGGATGAGTGTGAGAGATCGGTGAAGAATTAAGCTTCAAAAGGTGAATCAGTGCAATTCGCGACTAACTTATGAGTAGCTCGCGAGAAGCAACCCGCGAAAAGGCCACATGTGAAGCACATGATTGGAAGCTGAAGAGTCCTGCCAGGCTGTCAAGTTTACGAGTGTTTCATGAGAAAGGCCATCCCACGAAGTACTTGTAAAACATTCTGTTTGGCAAAAAGTTAAGTTACTTTACCAAATTCTTTACCCACACTATAAATATCCTCATTACCCATGAATTGTAAGGAGTGCTTTTCAGAGAGAAAACCATAGTAAATACACTTGAGAGTTAGAGATTGTTATACCTACAATCATCTACACATTTCCTTATGATTTTCCTTAACTCTTACCTCTACATCTCTAGATTCTTGAGAGGTTGTTAGCCCAAACACTTACCAAACCCATTCTGAGTGTTAAATGAGATTTTGTGTTGTTGGGAAGCATTGGAATGAGCCATTTATTGGTGGATGCAATCAGGCTGAATTGCGAGATCCAGAAAGCTAGAGAAGATGAGACTCTAAGAAGTCCGTTGGTAGCAAGAGCTTAGAGGGCTCAAGTACATGGGTAGACTAGGCTTGGAAGGTCTTTTGTTATTTGTGTACTCCAACTTTATTCTCTAGTGGATTGGTTACGACTTGGAGGGTCGCGAAGAGTTTTTTCGCCGAGTTCTTCGGTTTCCTCTTTGATAACACTTCTTGGTGTTATCTTGTGTTTGCATCTCTCTTTCGTACTCTTTAATTTTTCATTTTATTGTTGATTATGGATGAATATGGTTTTGGGTAGTGTTATCGGTTCGTTGCGCTCATTTACTCTTCTTCCACACTTAATTTAAGTTAGGGTAAAAACAATCTAACCATAATTTTTAATTGGAGGTCTGAATAGCACAAATCTGAGTTTCACATATGTCTAACTCCTCTCCTTGTAATGTGACTTTGTGAGTAGGCTTTTGAATAATACAATTGCTCAATTTCCTCTTTATCTTTATATAATAGGCATATGAGTGTATAGTGTAGTACAAGACATATGAGTATGGTACAAATATGTGTAATACAATATAAGAAATAAGTGGGCCTAGACCCCAATGGATTATACATGTTAATATAAGTATATCTCTCTTAGTAAGTTGTAATCTACATTATTCACTTCGTTAAAAAAAAAAAAAAATTTAAAAAGGCTAAATAACAAATTGAACATCCTAATTTTGCCTAAAATTCAATTTAGTCATCTAACTCACTTTCTTACAATTTAGTTATTTAACTTTTAAGTTTGTTCAATTCAATCATCCTATTAGTCTCTGTCAAATTTGAACGGTTAAGGACCTTCAAAATGATGTAGTTTTGAATTGAACAAAGTTGAGAGTTAATGGTGCAATTTTGACAAAGAGTAACAGGTGACTGAATGGAATAAAATTGAAAGTTAGATGACTAAATTGCATTTTAAACAAAGTTAAAGGGTGTAATTTGTAATATATATATATATATATATATGTATAACTTTCAATTTGAGAAAATATTATATTAAGAATATTGGAAGCTTAAAGCTTTGCAATGGTGAGTGCTGAGTAGTTATTGGTAAGAAACAGTAAAAATTTGCAATCTCAACCTTTAGGGTATGTTTTGTTGTAAGTGAAATAGGGTTGATGGAAAATAAATGAGAGAATGAGTTTGTGTGTTCTTTGGTAAGAAGGAGAAAAAAAAAAAATTTGGTAGGATCAAGAAATTTTTTACCTGAACCCACAAAAATTTTGTCTCTCTGAAAGGGAGAGAAAACAGGCATGATTGTGTCTGTTGATGATGAATGACAAAATTGCCATCAACCACCTTTTGTCATTTTCTTCCTATTGCTTTTCCGTTTCGTTTCTACGTTTTTTTTTCCTCGGATAAAGGTCTTCCCGTTCTTACGCATAGTACGTTGGTTTTTTTTTTTAAAATCCTTTTGGCATTTGCTTATTTTATAAATATTAAAAAAAAAATTGAAGTGTCCATTCAAAAAAAAATTTAATTAAAAAATGTGTTACTTTTTGTTTATAAATAAATAAATTTATACTAACTTTATTTTTCATCTTCTCATTTTTTTTCAATCAAACAAAAAAAATTTTCTGTGCCTCCACTTTTTTATTTCTCCAACTAAACACAAATGAAAGGAAATTAAATCTTTTCTATTCTCTCACATTTTCATCATTGCACAATTTTCTATCCTTCCACTTTTCCATCTCTTACTTAAGTGTCTGTTTGGGAACAACTTATTTAGTTAAAATTGAAATTTTTTTGCTGAAAGTACTGTAGATAAAAATAAAAGGTAGTTAAAATAGTACAGTACGTCCCATGAATAGTATTAAAAAATATAAAATTCACCAATAATAACAAAAATAAACTAAATAAAAATAAATAAATAAATAACCTCTACCAAACACACACTTATTAGTAAAAATAAAAATGTGGTAAAAAAAAGCTATTGGACGAAAGCATAGATCAAAAAGCAAAGTCACTTAAATATTCCTTCACTACGAAGTTACTGAAACATAGCTTTTATTAAAGAATCCATAGACTGTGTCTTTGGTCTTTTTTTGCTTATGTCTTGAGAATCTTTGTGGGTTTGTCGTCTCTCTCATTTTCCTTCTGTTTTTCTTAGTCTTGAATTATAGGCCAAACTCTTGCAGCCATGAACAAACCCCGCCCCAGAGAAGAGTTGCTCTATGATCTGGTCAGCACTGGAAACATCGTAGCAATTAAAGCTCTTTGCGTAGAAGGTGTTAGCCTTGAGGTAAACCTCACAATGCTCCTCATCGTCTCCACTTTAAAAAAAAAAAAAAAAAAAAACTATTTAGACCTTCAAATTTACGTACTATTCTTGATACTTTATATGTTTGGGACATCCTAGCAAAACTAATGGGTTTTCACATTGTAATTGGGAATTAAGTGTACAAAAATAAAGGTCATTATAATTAACCAAGAATAAAAAAATTTATCAACTCAGGACAAGCTTTCATCTGGGTCCTTTTTTTTTTTTTTTTTTTTTTTTTTTTTTTTTTTTTGTTTGGGGTGGTAGTTATCAATATTGTTACACTAAAAGCTTGAGCATAGGTATTGTCAATAGCCTTGTAGCTCAGTGGCAATGTCTGGTCTCCTTTACGAGGTGAACCAAGGTTCAAATCGTCCTCTATCCCAATTATCATATCAATTGAATTATAAAACGAAGAAGTAGCTAAATCCTAGTTATTAGAAATGGACTGGATATAATATAATGAATATCCATCACATAACTTCGATACCAAATTGTGCTATACTTTGTAGGAAGATTCTTCTATTGAAAATATGGTCTTTCAAAGACTCATATTCACCCATGTCCAGCACTGATTTCTTAGGGAGTGCATCATCTAACCTTAATGAAATAAGAAATTATTCATCAGCTTGGGGATTACTATTTTTTTTTCTTTCACTTATAGACCAAATTATGATCCAAATGGTCCACTTCATGACTGAAGCAATGATAGTTCTGCATGACAAATCTGGAACTTGGGATTTCTGTGTTGTGATAATCTGAGAGATTGAAGAGGTGCCTAATGAAAAGGTCACTCCTGTCGATTTGATAGGCAATGTTGCTTTGGCCTTTTCATTATTTAGTTATCTTCCTCCATTCATAAGAAACTAAGTTGAGACCGTATCTAGTGTATTTCCTCTATGTCAATTACAAAGAAGTGACATCATTCGCTTTGACATTGATAAGAAAGAAATGGTAGAATTTATGTATTATCTTTTCTCAAATTGAATACTTTGTACGTCAGGTATAATGCTTGATAATTTGGTGTGAAGCTGTATACAGTTGCTCTATGTGTGTGTGTTTTCATCGAGACTTGAGTTTTCTTTTTCTTTTTTTGGTTACAGTGGGCTGATAGAGAAGGAAAGACCCCCCTCATTGTGGCGTGCATGAATTGCGAATTGTTTGATGTTGCCAAAACTCTGATTGAATTGGGTGCCAATATCAATGCTTACAGTCCTGGTATGCTTATGAAAGTACTTACATTATCCAATGGGTCATTGGTTATTATTTTATAAATGATAGTTGCTATTTAGCTATGTCATTTTTAAAAGTCAGTTATCTCGTTGCATAACATATACAAGGCTATTCATGTTTAATTTGATTCATATTTGAATTATAAACCAGTAATGATTAATTTATATTAATGCTACCAATAACAGAGAAAGGTAATAAGTTAAGCTTGTATGGAAGTTTACATGTAAGTTGATTTCAATCTTCTTCATTATTTTTGTAATAGGGCATCATGTGGGTACTCCTTTACATCATGCAGCAAAAAGAGGCTTGGCACAGTCTGTTAAGTTACTTCTTTCCCATGGAGGTTTGTCATAAACTAGTAATGTGGGTTATGTCTTTGTTGTTGTAATAAACCTATAAATTATCTACTAGTGTAACAATTATTTGTTGCAAATTGAAAGACCTAGTCTATTGATTCATGTTTTAGCAAATGCTCTAGTGAGGGACGATGATTCGCAAACTCCACTTGATGTTGCTAGAATAAACGGGCATACCAGTATTGTTCGTGAGATTGAGGTATGCTTGACAGATGTAGAAGTAAAAAATTACTCAAAAATTTTCTATCTGTATCTGTATGGTTTCATATGGTTAAAGTTTTACCTTTTATTTGTTGCATTTTAGAAAAGCATTTGCTATTTCTCTGGCTGGCTGCGGGAATTTTATGGTCCAGGCTTTCTTGAAGCATTAACGCCTCAACTGTTATCAAGAGAAATGTTTGTATAGCGTTCATTTTTTATTTATTGTTAATTCATTTCATGTTATGCTCTTTGCATAGAATCATTTTTCTTGTAAAAACAATGTTATGTCATTAATATTCCAGCACCACTGGGACTTTGCCAATGCAAATTATAGATTCAAAATCTACTCTTACTTTCAAAGGGAAATTTGAAGTGTTCTGTTATTATAAACAATGCATATACATATGCACTGATTAGAGTTCGTTACTTGCAGTTGGGTTGTTGTTATACCTTGGGGTTCCAGTAATTCTACAGTGCCTCCCAAAATGGAGCTCTTCATTTATCCTGATTTGCAGGTACAGCAGAACGTAATTGGGGAGCTTTTTGGTAGTATTATGACCTGAATTTCATTGTTTGTTGAAATATATTGTCTTTTTTGTTGCAAAACCCGTTATGAAATTGTATGATAATGAGAGAGACTACCACAGTGTGGCTAACATGATCCCAAGTATGGCTTAAAAAGTAGAAGTGTAGTATGATCCCAAGTATTGATAATTATGTTGACATTCCCTCCTCAAATTGGAGCATAGATGTCCCTTTTGCCTTTCTTGCATGCAAAGATAACTGTGAGCATGCGTCTTAGCCTTTCTTTCTAGGTATTCACTTGGTCACTTAGTTGCTCACCTGTTTGTACTTAAAAGGCATGAATTAAATTGAAAATGTTCTATGATAGAGGAAACTAAGAAAGGCTTCTTATCTATTTGCCTTATTAGTCTCTTTTCTTTTTTAATCTCTTTATTCTATTTTTGTGTCATTTAGGGAGATTTTTTATGGAAAATATTTTTTTATTGGTAAGTAACACACACACTCTGTCGGTCTTGAACGCATGACTTAACCCTCATTATTAAGGGAGGAGGAAATGTCATTTGAGCTAGAGCTCATTGGCAAGTTTTGATGGAAAATCTTGTCTACCATACACATCTCCCTCATCCCTTTATTTTTATTTTTATTTAAAATAAGCAATATTCCTTAATTTCCTTTAAATTTAAATTAACTTTTGGGTAAAGGAAAGGTGGGCTTTGATGGATGGTTTGCTCAATTCAGTCTTTGTTCAGTTGCCCAGTCCTCCTCAAGATAGATACCAATAACTATGACAGCATCATGTATTCATACTTATTGTCATTGAAAATGTTGCTATCTATCAGTTATGAGAGAAAAGTCCTGATTTAAGGATCCAATACAACATGCTTATAGGTTCATCTCATGTGTAAAAATTTATGTCCCAAAATGGTCCCTTTCCACTTTTTAATAGTTCCCTTTAAGTAGATAATGACGGAGTTATTTGAACTAGCATTATCCACCATCGTAGTGAAAACGCCATCAATATTCCTATAGCAGAGAAGATGAAGCACAAAGATAATTACCCATTCTCATGCCATGTGGCAGTGCCAAAGAACCACATAAATAAGTGAGAAATTTATTGCTGCAGCAACAATAATCAATCAGCCACCAGCCATCAACAGGACTGCTGAGTGTGGCTGTAGCAACTCAAACACTACAATTTGGATCCAAGTAAGATTTTTAGAAACCAAATGATGCGTTTAAGAAGTAGTTTAAGATCCTTATGGAGGGGAAAATTCTCACTGGGAAAACCATGATGAGTTAGCAAAGCCCCTCTCTGGTGGAAAATCTCGAAAATTTGTTGAGCCATCTTCACAACAACCTCAAATACTGGTTGGCTAGAAGCTGAACTTGTTGATTATTTCCTTCTAAGAGTTGTGTAATATGTCTTATGGTTTGTTCTTCAAATTATAGGAACTGTCTTACACTTTCATATGCTACTGTCATTTATTTGTTTCAAACTGTAAGTTTGATCAATGAACAGAAAGCACAGCCTCGTACAGTTATTGCTCTTTGGAAGGCCAAAATTGAGGAACCCGAGTTTCAGCAAAAGGATCCGGCACTCATTATATTTGACCAGCCTACTAGTAATTTCTTGCCAATGAAACTATTATCTCTGGATCATTTATAATGGAAATATTTTTTACATAAATAATTATTTTATGTGGACCCTGAAGAATCTCTATTCGTCATGATTTTCTTGTGATATAAATGCTATTATCATGATGTCTTAGTCTGAAACTTTTTTGCTTTCTTTTATGGAGTGGGTGATACCTATCTTTTTAGTAGATATTTTGTAAACATAGAACTGAAGCAAACGGTGTTGTAGGCTCGTGACCTGGTTTGCTCTTAGCATGCCTAGCTGCATGGAGAAATGGAACTTTTGAATACTGAATTGGCTGTTTTTATCTTTGAAGTGATAATAATCATGTAAGTAGCATGACACCTCTCTAGTGCAGGTAGCAATATCTTAAACCTGGCATACCTTTAAAAGTGAATGTGTCTAACCATTTATTTTGGCATTCTGATGGTCTCACTTTCATTTTTATTTTTTTTACTTTAAATTATTATCATTAAAAATAAATAAGTTGTACTTGGTATCTGCACATGGACACATTTTTGCGCCTCAGAAAAGTGAGAAGCGATATGGTTCCAACGTTTTAATTAACAATTTTCATACATGTTTACACAAATGTTTAATGTTCTTGTAGACTCTTGCTTTTATAGCTTCCTTTAGTCATTAATTTAATGAGAAAGGGATATTATGATGGGCTCATTTAGCAACTCTAAATTGATAGAACTGCTCCAGTTAAATTTTTACTTTTTTGAGTTTGTCCCTAAATGATCAATAGTTGAGACTGTGACAACTAAAATATGAACAGTCAGAGGGCATGTGCTACTGAGCACAGTTTATGCTTCTTGTTTTGAAACAGCATATACTTAATGTCTGTTCTCCTTTCTGAGCTTTTCTTGTCTACTGATCATATCTTTCTTTATCAGGTACTCGGAATATACTTACATCTCCCCTTGAGGGTGATAAACAGCAACTTCAACAACTTTATAATGCATGCATAGGAATTCCTCAGGTAAATCATCATAAACTGTTCACAGATTGTTGTTCCACTCACTAGTACTTGCATGTTGCCTGTATTTTCACATGTCGCACATGATAGTTACATGGGCTTTTGAACTCTGTTGGTATGGATGACTGCTTACAGAAATTGAAACCATGTGCCTCAGTCCTCACTCTCGATAAAATGTATTCATATTTTCATCAGCAACATGGTGCCTTATGAAGGATAATTTGTCCTGTATACTACCAGGAATATGGTTATTTGTTTTAAGGATATTTTTTTACCAAGACAAGCAATTATTGCATGATCATGTGGATTTTTAATTAACAAATAAGAATACATGACGGAGTATGTTTAAATATCCTCTTCTAAAACATATTAATGACAGATTAATTTGAATGCAAATTGCTCTCAGTTTTAATTATGAGACAATCTACTTGCACGTTAATAGTAGCTTGTTTTAGGTGAGGATGTTGAATTGATCATAGATCAGTCAATTGGGTGGGATGGAGGCTTGCCTAAGCTCATCCCAAATAAGTGTCTGCTCATCAAGCTCATCCCAGCCCAAATTCAATTCTAAAGTTTACAGCTTCTGAGCTCAGCCCATTTTGTTTGGGCAAGCTTCTGGCTGAGTTTGGGCTGGCCTGTGATTAATACCACTAAAACTTAAAAGCACTAGCAATAGTGGTGCTAAATAGCTATATAGCTATTTTTAGCACCACTAAAACTCATAATGTACCCTGTAAGAGTGGAGCTAAAGCAATTTTTTTTTTGTTACATAGCCATAGTGCAGAACTGTTATTTTTTATTTATTTTTATTTTTTTAATAATTTTGCATTCACACTACTTTTTTTATCTTTTATTCTTTAAGCATTTCATTTTCCTTTCTCCGTGTCTCTCTCCTCACTGCCTCTCCATCTCTTCTTTCTTCCTCCACAGATCCATTGCCGATCTGCACAAGCCCAGCCGCCACAGACCCATCGTCGCCGAGCTAACCCATTTCAGCCTCTCTTCTCTATTTTCGTCATTTCGGCTTTGTGTTTCGGGCTGTACTTGTGTTTCGGGCCTTTCAGCTTTGTGTTTCGGGCTCTGTGTTTCAGGCTATACTTGTGTTTCGGCTTTGTGTTTCGGGCTATGCTTGGGTTGTGCTGGGTTGTTGTTTTGGGCATGGGTTTCGGTTTGGGTGTGCTGATTTTTCTGCTGATTTTTCTACATTCTCTTTTTGCTCCTCGTCACTAGTTTTGATGGGCCCGGCGGGGTTGTTGTTGTGTAGTGATTTTTATGGGTTTGATAGTGGTTGTGGTTGTGTGTTGGTGGTTGAATGAAATATTATTTTATTGTAGTATTTATATTATTTTATTGTATTAAAAACTAAAATTAAACCACAACTGGAGGATGTGAGAAGGTAAAATAGATAAAGTAACTTTTTGTAGTGTTAAAAAACTAAAAATTTGGCTCTATTGCTGTGGATGCTCTAAGATAGATTTAATTCATGAAGTAATTTTAGCAAGGTATTTTGACCCCCATATGTGTCTTGACAAGCGAAAATCTTTTTTGTGATTAATTTATTTAAGGACCATTTATTGCATGTGTCCTAGAAGTCTTCCATAGACTCCAGTGTTAGACTCCGTTGGTTGAAAAAAGACTTCGAAAAAAACTATAGTTCCATCTAACTTTCGGCCTTGTATTATTGATCACATTGTTGTAAACATGTCCAATTTGAAAGGGCCCAGCGATGGGGAACCATGTTTCAGTAATACTGGAGCTCCTCAACGAGCATTGTGGAACACATAAATGGTTGCCTTTGAATAGATACCATCATGAAATAAAAAAGAAAAAAAAGAAAAAGAAAAAAGAAGATAAAGACGTTTAAGCACTCTTCCCATACTTCGACAAAGTAAGGACTTTCACTTGCATAGTAGAAATCAAGGAATGTTGTTAGCTTAAAGCATTACAATGAATATCAAGCACCTTGTCAAAATTTGGCAAAGAGAGAGTGGGATCTTTAATCACCTTTTTCTTGATGATTTCAAAGTTCTTGTCAACTTTATTTGCCTACTTGAACTCCTTTCAAGTATTCGGTGATAGAGGTAATGATGGTGCTGAGTCCTTTGATGAACCACTGATAGGACGATACAAGACCATGAAAACTTCGAATGTCATAAAATGATTTTGGCGTAGGCCAGCTTGTGATTGATTCGGTTTTTGCTTGGTTCTATTTTTATCCCCTTGTTACAAACGAAATAGTCCAAAAATACAAGGCCGCGGTAGAGAAGTGGCACTACTTCAAGTTGCTGAACAACTTTTGTTCCTTTAAAAGTTTGAATACTTATTGAAGTGGCACTAATTGTAGATGTTCCTTTAAAGAACATAACAGTTACCATAGTGTGGCATTTGAGTCCTTTTGTTTGTATCTATAGAAGCTATTATGCACAGCTATGATCATATTGAAGTTTGCATCTCAATTATCTTCCTGTAAGAAGAAATCCTGAACGCATTGTTTTACTTTCAATTATCAAATTCACCTTTGGTTTAGAAGTTCTAAAAACTTCAGGATTTTCTTGATTTAGAACTGTGGAAGAGGTTCTCCATGTGGGGAAATTAGGCTTTGGAAGAACCTGAAAAGCTAGTCATCCTTGCAAATGCGTCAAATAATGGATTAAATTTGAAAAGTTATCTGGTATCTTGTGCTTTCTTAATGTATATTTCCAAAAGTTGTGAGTGATATTAAAGGAAAGCAGGCTTCAATTGGATCTTGGAAAGGATGAAGAAAAATAAAAGGAAATCATTGAATTGCTGAGTTTCACTAAACATGAGATTACCACTTGTGTGCTATTACTAAACTCTTCATTTGTCAAGTTACGCCTCTCCCAGTGCCTACCCAAACCTCAACTCCAGAAGCTGCACCTCAAACTGATGAGAGTGGCACTTATAATGGGTGGGGTGTACCTGACTCTGGGGCAGTTGGCAATCCAACTCAACATGCCCAAACCAGTGATAACATTTCCCCATCTGCTCCACCTATTCCTGAGGATTTGGATGGAGCTTCTGTAACAAATGACATGAAAGATGAGGGCACTTCTTCCTCACGTGCGATATGTTTTGAAGCTCCGATAGAGGGAGCTTGCATTCCCTGTGGGCACATGGCGGGTTGCATGGCTTGTTTGAATGAGATCAAAGCCAAGAAAGGGGATTGCCTTGTATGCCGAGGCAAGATAAATCAGGTTGTTAGGCTTTATGCCGTCTGATAGGTGAATAGATTATGATTGGAGCTGGCCAGGTGGGATTGATTCAAGGTTTTCACATATTCATCTTAATATATGTGAATTTATAATGACCTTGGAGCATGAATTTAATGAGGCTAACACTTAGATAAAAACCGCGCAGTGGTTAATTTCCCCCTAGCCTGTGGTTTGAGGAGCCACGCAGGACTTGAGTTCTGTTTAACATTTAGATAAAAACTGCGTAGTGGTTAATTTCCTCCTGGCCTGTGGTCGGAGGAGCCACGTAGGACTTGGATTCTGTTTAACACTTAGATAAGAACCACGCAGTGGTTAATTTCCCCATAGCCTGTGGTTTGAGGAGCCACGTAGGACTTGGGTTCTGTTTAACAATTAGATAAAAACCGCGGAGTGGTTAATTTCCCCCTAGCCTGTGGTCCGAGGAGCCACGCAGGACTTAAGTTCCGTTTAAGAATTAGATAAAAACCACACAGTGGTTAATTTCCTCCTGGCCTATGGTCGGAGGAGCCACGTTGGACTTGGGTTCTGTTTAACACTTAGATAAAAACCGCGCAATGGTTAATTTCCCCTTAGCCTGTGGTTCGAGGAGCCACGCAGGACTTGGGTTCTGTTTAACACATAGATAAAAACCGCTTAGTGGTTAATTTCCCCCAAACTTGTGGTCCGAGGATCCATGTAGGACTTCGGTTCTGTTTAACACTACGATATAAACTACGTAATGATTAATTTCCCCCTAGCCTGTGGTCTGAGGAGCCACGTAGGACTTAAGTTCTGTTTAAGAATTTGATAAAAACCACACAGTAGTTCATTTCCCCATAGCCTGTGGTTCGAGGAGCCACGTAGGACTTGGGTTCTGTTTAATACTTAGATAAAAACCGCGTAGTGGTTAATTTCCCCCTAACTTGTGGTCCGAGGAGCCATGTAGGACTTGGGTTCTGTTTAACACTTAGATAAAAACCGCGTAGTGGTTAATTTCCCCCTAACTTGTGGTTCGAGGAGCCATGTAGCACTTGGGTTCTGTTGAACACTTAGATAAAAACCGCGTAGTGGTTAATTTCCCCCTGGCATGTGGTCGGAGGAGCCACGTAGGACTTGCGTTCTGTTTAACACTTAGATAAAAACCACGTAGTGGTTAATTTCCTCCTAGCCTGTGGTTCGAGGAGCCACGCAGGACTTGGGTTCTGTTTAACACTTAGATAAAAACAGCTTAGTGGTTAATTTCCCCCTAACTTGTGGTCCGAGGAGCCATGTAGGAATTGGGTTCTGTTTAACACTACGATATAAACCGCGTAGTGGTTAATTTCCCCCTACCCTGTGGTCCGAGGAGCCATGCAGGACATCAGTTCTATTTAAGAATTAGATAAAAACCACGCAGTGGTTAATTTCCCCCTAGCCTGTGGTTCGAAGCGCCACGTAGGACTTGGGTTCTGTTTAATACTTAGATAAAAACCGCGTAGTGGTTAATTTCCCCCTAACTTGGGGTCCGAGGAGCCATGTTGGACTTGGGTTCTGTTTAACACTTCAATAAAAACCGCGTAGTGGTTAATCTCCTTCTAGCTAGTGGTCCGAGGATCCACGCAAGACTTGAGTTCTGTTTAACACTTAGATAAAAACCACGCAATGGTTAATTTCCCCCTAGCCTGTGGTCTGAGGAGCCACGCAGGACTTGGGTTCTGTTTAACACTTCGATAAAAACCGCGTAGTGATTAATTTACCCTAGCCCATGGTCGGAGGAGCCACGTAGGACTTGGGTTCTGTTTACCAATTAGATAAAAACCGCGCAGTGGTTAATTTCCCCCTAGCCTGTGGTTCGTGGGGCCACGCAGGACTTGGGTTCTATTTAACACTTAGATAAAAACCGCGTAGTGGTTAATTTCCCCCTAACTTATGGTCCGAGGAGCCATGTAGGACTTGGGTTCTGTTGAACACTTAGATAAAAACTGCGTAGTGGTTAATTTCCCCCTGGCCTGTGGTCGGAGGAGCCACGTAGGCCTTGGATTTTGTTTAACACTTAGATAAAAACCGCGCAGTGGTTAATTTCCCCCTAGCTTGTGGTTCGAAGAGCGACGCAGGACTTGGGTTTTGATTAACACTTAGATAAAAACCGCGTAGTGGTTAATTTCCCCCTAACTTGTGGTCCAAGTAGCCATGTAGCACTTGGGTTCTGTTTAACACTTAGTTAAAAACACCGTAGTGGTTAATTTCCCCCTAGCAAGTGGTCCGAGATGCCAGGTAGGACTTGGGTTCTGTTTAACACTTAGATAAAAACCGCGTTGTGGTTAATTTCCCCCTGGCCTGTGGTCGGAGGAGCCACGTAGGACTTGGGTTCTGTTTAACACATAGATAAAAACCGCACAGTGGTTAATTTTCCCCTAGCCTGTGGTTCGAGGAGCCACGTAGGACTTGGGTTCTGTTTAACAATTCGATAAAAACCGTGTAGTGGTTAATATACCCCTAGCCTATGGTTAGAGGAGCCACGCAGGACTTGGGTTCTGTTTAACAATTCGATAAAAACCGTGTAGTGGTTAATATACCCCTAGCCTATGGTTAGAGGAGCCACGCAGGACTTGGGTTCTGTTTAACACATAGATTAAAACCGCATAGCGGTTAATTTCCCCCTGGCCTGTGGTCGGAGGAGCCACACAGGACTTGGGTTCTGTTTAACACTTTGGTAAATACTGCGTAGTGGTTAAATTCCCCCTGGCCTATGGTCCGAGGAGCCATGCTGGACTTCAGTTCTATTTAAGAATAAGATAAAAACCACACAGTGGTTAATTTCCCCCTAGCCTGTGGTTCGAAGAGCCACGTAGGACTTGGGTTCTATTTAATACTTAGATAAAAACCGCGTAGTGGTTAATTTCCCCCTAACTTGTGGTCCGAGGAGCCATGTAGGACTCGGGTTCTGTTGAACACTTAGATAAAAACCGCGTAGTGGTTAATTTCCCCCTGGCCTGTGGTCGGAGGAGCCACGTAGGCCGTGGATTTTGTTTAACACTTAGATAAAAACCGCGCAGTGGTTAATTTCCCCCTAGCTTGTGGTCCAAGGAGCCACGCAGGACTTAAGTTCTGTTTAAGAATTAGATAAAAACCACACAGTGGTTAATTTCCCTATAGCCTGTGCTCTGAGGAACCGGGCAGGACTTGGGTTCTGTCTACCACTTAGATAAAAACCGCGCAGTGGTTAATTTCCCCCTAGCCTGTGGTTTGAGGGGCCATGCAGGACTTGGGTTCTGTTTAACACATAGATAAAAACCGCGTAGTGGTTAATTTCCCCCAAACTTGTGGTCCGAGGAGCCATGTAGGACTTGGGTTTTGATTAACACTTAGATAAAAACTGCGTAGTGGTTAATTTCCCCCTAACTTGTGGTCCAAGTAGCCATGTAGCACTTGGGTTCTGTTTAACACTTCGACATAAACCGCGTAGTGGTTAATTTCCTCCTAGCCTGTGGTCCGAGGAGCCACGCAGGACTTAAGTTCTGTTTAAGAATTAGATAAAAACCACACAGTGGTTAATTTCCCCATAGCCTGTGCTCTGAGGAACTGCACAGGTCTTGGGTTCTGTCTACCACTTAGATAAAAACCGCGCAGTGGTTAATTTCCCCCTAGCCTGTGGTTCGAGGAGCTACGTAGGACTTGGGTTCTGTTTAACAATTCGATAAAAACCGTGTAGTGGTTAATATACCCCTAGCCTGTGGTCAGAGGAGCCACGCAGGACTTGGGTTCTGTTTAACACATAGATTAAAACCGCATTGTGGTTAATTTCCCCCTGGCCTGTGGTCGGAGGAGCCACGTAGGACTTGGGTTCTGTTTAACACATAGATAAAAACCGCACAGTGGTTAATTTCCCCCTAGCCTGTGGTTCGAGGAGCTACGTAGGACTTGGGTTCTGTTTAACAATTCGATAAAAACCGTGTAGTGGTTAATATACCCCTAGCCTGTGGTCAGAGGAGCCACGCAGGACTTGGGTTCTGTTTAACACATAGATTAAAACCGCATAGCGGTTAATTTCCCCCTGGCCTGTGGTCGGAGGAGCCACGCAGGACTTGGGTTCTGTTTAACACTTTGGTAAATACTACGTAGTGGTTAAATTCCCCCTGGCCTATGGTCCGAGAAGCCACACAGGACTTGGGTTTTGTTTAACACTTAGATAAAAACCGTGTAGTGGTTAATTTCCCCTTGGCCTGTGGTCAGAGGAGCCAAGTAGGACTTGGGTTCTGTTTAACACTTAGATAAGAACCGCGCAGTAGTTAATTACCCCCCAGTCTGTGGTTCGAGGAGCCACGCAGAACTTGGGTTCTGTTTAACATTTAGATAAAAACCACGTAATGGTTAATTTCCCCCTAGACTGTGGTTCGGGGCGACATGCAGGACATGGGTTCTGTTTAACACTACGATAAATACAGCGTATTGGTTAATTTGCACCTAGCCTGTGGTTCGAGTAGCAACGCGGAACTTGGGTTCTGTTTAACACTTAGATAAAAAACCGTTTAGTAGTTAATTTCCCCCTAGCCCGTGGTCCAAGGAGCCGCGCAGGACTTGGGTTTTGTTTAACACATTGGTAAAAGCTGGGTAGTGGTTAATTTCCCCTTGGCCTGTAGTCCGAGGAGCCATGCAGGACTTGGGTTCTGTTTAACACTTAGATAAAAACTACGCAGTGGTTAATTTCCCCCTAGCCTATACTTCGAGGAGGCATGCAGGACTTGGGTTCTGTTTAACACTTAGTTAAAAACACCGTAGTGGTTAATTTCCCCCTAGCAAGTGGTCCGAGGTGCCACGTAGGATTTGGGTTCTGTTTAAAACTTAGATAATAACCGCGTTGTGGTTAATTTCCCCCTCGCCTGTGGTCGGAGGAGCCATATAGGACTTGGGTTCTGTTTAACACATAGATAAAAACCGCACAGTGGTTAATTTCCCCCTAGCCTGTGGTTCGAGGAGCCACATAGGACTTGGGTTCTGTTTAACAATCCGATAAAAACCGTGTAGTGGTTAATTTACCCCTAGCCTGTGGTCAGAGGAGCCACGCAGGACTTGGGTTCTGTTTAACACATAGATTAAAACCGCATAGCGGTAAATTTCCCCCTGGCCTGTGGTCGGAGGAGCCACGCAGGACTTGGGTTCTGTTTAACACTTTGGTAAATACTGCGTAGTGGTTAATTTCCCCCTGGCCTATGGTCCGAGGAGCCACACAGGACTTGGGTTTTGTTTAACACTTAGATAAAAACCGTGTAGTGGTTAATTTCCCCTTGGCCTGTGGTCGGAGGAGCCAAGTAGGACTTGGGTTCTGTTTAACACTTAGATAAGAACCGCGCAGTTGTTAATTACCCCCCAGCCGGTGTTTCGAGGAGCCACGCAGAACTTGGGTTCTGTTTAACATTTAGATAAAAACCACGTAATGGTTAATTTCCCCCTAGACTGTGGTTCGGGGTGACATGCAGGACATGGGTTCTGTTTAACACTTCGATAAATACAGCGTAGTGGTTAATTTGCACCTAGCCTGTGGTTCGAGTAGCCACGTGGGACTTGGGTTCTGTTTAACACTTAGATAAAAAACCGTTTAGTAGTTAATTTCCCCCTAGCCCGTGGTCCAAGGAGCCACGCAGGACTTGCGTTTTGTTTAACACTTTGGTAAAAGCTGGGTAGTGGTTAATTTCCCCTTGGCCTGTGGTCCGAGGAGCCACGCAGGACTTGGGTTCTGTTTAACACTTGGATAAAAACCGCGTAGTGGTTAATTTCCCCCAAACTTGTGGTCCGAAGAGCCATGTAGGACTTGGGTTCTGTTGAACACTTAGATAAAAAGCGCGTAGTGGTTAATTTCCCCTTGGCCTGTGGTCGAAGGAGCGACGTAGTCCTTGGATTTTGTTTAACACTTAGATAAAAACCGCGCAGTGGTTAATTTTCCCCTAGCTTGTGGTTCGAGGAGCCACGCGGGACTTGGGTTTTGATTAACACTTAGATAAAAAACGCGTAGTGGTTAATTTCCCCTTAGCTTGTGGTCCAAGTAGCCATGTAGCACTTGGGTTCTGTTTAACACTTCGATATAAATCGCGTACTGGTTAATTTCCTCCTAGCCTGTGGTCCGAGGAGCCACGCAGGACTTGGGTTCTGTTTAACACTTAGATAAAAACCGTGTGGTGGTTAATTTCCTCCTGGCCTATGGTCGGAGGAGCCCAGTTGGACTTGGGTTCTGTTTAACACTTAGATAAAAACCGCGCAATGGTTAATTTCCCGTTAGCCTGTGGTTCGAGGAGCCACGCAGGACTTGGGTTCTGTTTAACACTTAGATAAAAACCGCATAGTGGTTAATTTCCCCCTAACTTGTGGTCCGAGGAGCCATGTAGGACTTGGGTTCTGTTTAACACTTCGATATAAACCGCGTAGTGGTTAATTTTCCCCTAGCCTGTGGTCCAAGGAGCCACGCAGGACTTAAGCTCTATTTAAGAATTAAATAAAAACAACACAGGGTTAATTTCCCCCTAGCCTATGGTTCGAAGAGCCACGTAGGACTTGGGTTCTGTTTAATACTTAGATAAAAACCGCGTAGTGGTTAATTTCCCCCTAACTTGTGGTCCGAGGAGCCATGTAGGACTTGGGTTCTGTTTAACACTTAGATAAAAAACGCGGAGTGGTTAATTTCCCCCTAACTTGTGGTTCGAGGAGCCATGTAGCACTTGGGTTCTGTTGAACACTTAGATAAAAACCGCGTAGTGGTTAATTTCCCCCTGGCCTGTGGTCGGAGGAGCCACGTAGGACTTGGGTTCTGTTTAACACTTAGATAAAAACCTCGCAGTGGTTAATTTCCTCCTAGCCTGTGGTTCGAGGAGCCACGCAGAACTTGGGTTCTGTTTAACACTTAGATAAAAACAGCTTAGTGGTTAATTTCCCCCTAACTTGTGGTCCGAGGAGCCATGTAGGAATTGGGTTCTGTTTAACACTACGATATAAACCGCGTAGTGGTTAATTTCCCCCTACCCTGTGGTCCGAGGAGCCATGCAGGACTTCAGTTCTATTTAAGAATAAGATAAAAACCACACAGTGGTTAATTTCCCCCTAGCCTGTGGTTCGAAGAGCCACGTAGGACTTGGGTTCTATTTAATACTTAGATAAAAACCGCGTAGTGGTTAATTTCTCCCTAACTTGTGGTCCGAGGAGCCATGTAGGACATGGGTTTTGTTTAACACTTAGATAAAAAACGTGTAGTGGTTAATTTCCCCCTAACTTGTGGTCCGAGGAGCCATGTAGGACATGGGTTTTGTTTAACACTTAGATAAAAAACGCGTAGTGGTTAATTTCCCCCTAACTTGTGGTTCGAGGAGCCATGTAGCACTTGGGTTCTGTTGAACACTTAGATAAAAACCGCGTAGCGGTTAATTTTCCCCTGGCCTGTGGTCGGAGGAGCCACGTAGGACTTGGGTTCTGTTTAACACTTAGATAAAAACCAAGTAGTGGTTAATTTCCCCCTGGCCTGTGGTCGGAGGAGCCACGTAGGCCTTGGATTTTGTTTAACACTTAGATAAAAACCGCGCAGTGGTTAATTTCCCCCTAGCTTGTGGTTCGAGGAGCAACGCAGGACTTGGGTTTTGATTAACACTTAGATAAAAACCGCATAGTGGTTAATTTCCCCCTAACTTGTGGTCCAAGTAGCCATGTAGCACTTGGGTTCTGTTTAACACTTCGATATTAACCGCGTAGTGGTTAATTTCCTCCTAGCCTGTGGTCCGAGGAGCCACGCAGGACTTAAGTTCTGTTTAAGAATTAGATAAAAACCACACAGTGGTTAATTTCCCCATAGCCTGTGCTCTGAGGAACCGCGCAGGACTTGGGTTCTGTCTACCACTTAGATAAAAACCGCGCAGTGGTTAATTTCCCCCTGGCCCGTGGTTCGAGGGGCCATGCAGGACTTGGGTTCTGTTTAACACATAGATAAAAACCGCGTAGTGGTTAATTTCCCCAAACTTGTGGTCCGAGGAGCCATGTAGGACTTGGGTTCTGTTTAACACTTTGGTAAATACTGCGTAGTGGTTAATTTCCCCCTGGCCTGTGGTCGGAGGAGCCACGTAGGCCTTGGATTTTGTTTAACACTTAGATAAAAACCGCGCAGTGGTTAATTTCCCCCTGGCCTGTGGTCGGAGGAGCCACGTAGGCCTTGGATTTTGTTTAACACTTTGATAAAAACCGCGCAGTGGTTAATTTCCCCCTAGCTTGTGGTTCGAGGAGCCACGCAGGACTTGGGTTTTGATTAACACTTAGATAAAAACCGCGTAGTGGTTAATTTCCCCCTAGCTTGTGGTCCAAGTAGCCATGTAGCACTTGGGTTCTGTTTAACATTTCGATATAAATCACGTACTGGTTAATTTCCTCCTAGCCTGGGGTCCAAGGAGCCACGCAGGACTTAAGTTCTGTTTAAGAATTAGATAAAAAAACTCACAGTGGTTAATTTCCCCATAGCTTGTGCTCTAAGGAGCCGCGTAGGACTTGGGTTCTGTTTAACACTTAGATAAAAATGGTGTAGTGGTTAATTTCCCCCTAGCACGTGGTCCGAGGAGCCAAGTAGGACTTGGGTTCTGTTTAACACTTAGATAAAAACTGCGCAGTGGTTAATTTCCCCCTAACCTATACTTCGAGGAGGCATGCAGGACTTGGGTTCTGTTTAACACTTAGTTAAAAACACCGTAGTGGTTAATTTCCCCCTAGCAAGTGGTCCGAGGTGCCACGTAGGATTTGGGTTTTGTTTAACACTTAAATAAAAACCGCGTTGTGGTTAATTTACCCCTGGCCTGTAGTCGGAGGAGCCGCGTAGGACTTGGGTTCTGTTTAACACATAGATAAAAACCGCACAGTGGTTAATTTCCCCCTAGCCTGTGGTTCGAGGAGCCACGTAGGACTTAGGTTCTGTTTAACAATTCGATAAAAACCGTGTAGTGGTTAATATACCCCTAGCCTGTGGTCAGAGGAACCACGCAGGACTTGGGTTCTGTTTAACACAGATTAAAACCGCATAGCGGTTCATTTCCCCCTGGCCTGTGGTCGGAGGAGCCACGCAGGACTTGGGTTCTGTTCAACACTTTGGTAAATACTGCGTAGTGGTTAATTTCCCCCTGGCCTATGGTCCGAGGAGCCACACAGGACTTGGGTTTTGTTTAACACTTAGATAAAAACCGTGTAGTGGTTAATTTCCCCTTGGCCTGTGGTCGGAGTAGCCAAGTAGGACTTGGGTTCTGTTTAACACTTAGATAAGAACCGCACAGTAGTTAATTACCCCCCAGCCTGTGGTTCAAGGATCCACGCAGAACTTGGTTTTCTGTTTAACATTTAGATAAAAACCACGTAATGGTTAATTTCCCCCTAGACTGTGGTTCGGGGCGACATGCAGGACATGGGTTCTGTTTAACACTTCGATAAATACAGCGTAGTGGTTAATTTGCACCTAGCCTGTGGTTCGAGTAGCCACGCGGGACTTGGGTTCTGTTTAACACTTAGATAAAAAACCGTTTAGTAGTTAATTTCCCCCTAGCCCGTGGTCCAAGGAGCCACGCAGGACTTGGGTTTTGTTTAACACTTTGGTAAAAGCTGGATTGTGGTTAATTTCCCCTTGGCCTGTGGTCTGAGGAGCCACGCAGGACTTGGGTTCTGTTTAACACTTAGATAAAAACCGCGTAGTGGTTAATTTACCCCAAACTTGTGGTCGAAGGAGCCGTGTAGGACTTGGGTTCTGTTGAACACTTCGATATAAATCGCGTACTGGTTAATTTCCTCCTAGCCTGTGGTCCGAGGAGCCACGCAGGACTTAAGTTCTGTTTAAGAATTAGATAAAAAAACTCACAGTGGTTAATTTCCCCATAGCTTGTGCTCTAAGGAGCCGCACAGGACTTGGGTTCTGTTTAACAATTAGATAAAAATCGTGTAGTGGTTAATTTCCCCCTAGCCCGTGGTTCGAGGAGCCAGGTAGGACTTGGGTTCTGTTTAACACTTAGATAAAAACTGCGCAGTGGTTAATTTCCCCCTAGCCTATGCTTCGAGGATGCATGCAGGACTTGGGTTCTGTTTAGCACTTAGTTAAAAACACCGTAGTGGTTAATTTCCCCCTAGCAAGTGGTCCGAGGTGCCCTGTAGGACTTGGGTTCTGTATAACACTTAGATAAAAACCGCCTTGTGGTTAATTTCCCCCTGGCCTGTGGTTGGAGGAGCCACGTACGACTTGGGTTCTGTTTAACAATTCGATAAAAACCGTGTAGTGGTTAATATACCCCTAGCCTGTGGTTAGAGGAGCCACGCAGGACATGGGTTCTATCTAACACATAGATTAAAACAGCATAGCGGTTAACTTCCCCCTGGCCTGTGGTCGGAGGAACCACGCAGGACTTGGGTTCTGTTTAACACTTTGGTAAATACTGCGTAGTGGTTAATTTCCCCTTGGCCTACGGTCCGAGGAGCCACACAGGGCTTGGGTTTTGTTTAACACTTAGATAAAGACCGCGTAGTGGATAATTTCCCCTTGGCCTATGGTCAGAGGAGCCACGTAGGACTTGGGTTCTGTTTAACACTTAGATAAAAACTGCGCAGTGGTTAATTTCCCCCTAGCCTATGCTTCGAGGAGGCATGCAGGACTTGGGTTCTGTTTAACACTTTGTTAAAAACACCGTAGTGGTTAATTTCCACCTAGCAAGTGGTCCAAGGTGCCATGTACGACTTGGGTTCTGTATAACACTTTGATAAAAACCGCCTTGTGGTTAATTTCCCCCTGGCCTGTGGTCGGAGGAGCCACGTACAACTTGGGTTCTGTTTAACAATTCGATAAAAATCGTGTAGTGGTTAATATACCCCTAGCCTGTGGTTAGAGGAGCCACGCAGGACTTGGGTTCTATCTAACACATAGATTAAAACAGCATAGCGGTTAATTTCCCCCTGGCCTGTGGTCGGAGGAGCCACGCAGGACTTGGGTTCTGTTTAACACTTTGGTAAATACTGCGTAGTGGTTAATTTCCCCTTGGCCTACGGTCCGAGGAGCCACACAGGGCTTGGGTTTTGTTTAACACTTAGATAAAAACCGTGTAGTGGTTAATTTCCCCTTGGCCTGTGGTCGGAGGAGCCACGTAGGACTTGGGTTCTGTTTAACACTTACATAAGAACCGCGCAGAAGTTAATTACCCCCCAGCCTGTGGTTCGAGGAGCCACGCAGAACTTCGGTTCTGTTTAACATTTAGATAAAAACCACGTAATGGTTAATTTCCCCCTAGACTGTGGTCCGGGGCGACATGCAGGACATGGTTCTGTTTAGAACTTCGATAAATACAGCGTAGTGGTTAATTTGCACCTAGCCTGTGGTTCGAGTAGCCACGTGGGACTTGGGTTCTGTTTAACACTTAGATAAAAAACCGTTTAGTAGTTAATTTCCCCCTAGCCCGTGGTCCAAGGAGCCACGCAGGACTTGCGTTTTGTTTAACACTTTGGTAAAAGCTGGGTAGTGGTTAATTTCCCCTTGGCCTGTGGTCCGAGGAGCCACGCAGGACTTGGGTTCTATTTAACACTTAGATAAAAACCGCGTAGTGGTTAATTTCCCCCAAACTTGTGGTCCGAGGAGCCATGTAGGACTTGGGTTCTGTTGAACACTTAGATAAAAACCGCGTAGAGGTTAATTTCCCCGTGGCCTGTGGTCGAAGGAGCCACGTAGTCCTTGGATTTTGTTTAACACTTAGATAAAAACCGCGCAGTGGTTAATTTCCCTCTAGCTTGTGGTTCGAGGAGCCACACAGGACTTGGGTTTTGATTAACACTTAGATAAAAACCGCGTAGTGGTTAATTTCCCCCTAGCTTGTGGTCCAAGTAGCCATGTAGCACTTGGGTTCTGTTTAACACTTCGATATAAATCGCGTACTGGTTAATTTCCTCCTAGCCTGTGGTCCGAGGAGCCACGCAGGACTTAAGTTCTGTTTAAGAATTAGATAAAAAAACTCACTGTGGTTAATTTCCCCATAGCTTGTGCTCTAAGGAGCCGCGCAGGACTTGATTTCTGTTTAACACTTAGATAAAAATCGTGTAGTGGTTAATTTCCCCCTTGCTCGTGGTCCGAGGTGCCAGGTAGGACTTGGGTTCTGTTTAACACTTAGATAAAAACTGCGCAGTGGTTAATTTCCCCCTAGCCTATGCTTCGAGGAGGCATGCAGGACTTGGGTTCTGTTTAACACTTAGTTAAAAACACCGTAGTGGTTAATTTCCCCCTAGCAAGTGTTCCGAGGTGCCACGTAGGACTTGGGTTCTGTATAACACTTAGATAAAAACCGCCTTGTGGTTAATTTCCCCCTGGCCTGTGGTCGGAGGAGCCACGTACGACTTGGGTTCTGTTTAACAATTCGATAAAAACCGTGTAGTGGTTAATATGCCCCTAGCCTGTGGTTGGAGGAGCCACGCAGGACTTGGGTTCTATCTAACACATAGATTAAAACAGCATAGCGGTTAATTTCCCCCTGGCCTGTGGTCGGAGGAGCCATGCAGGACTTGGGTTCTTTTTAACACTTTGGTAAATACTGCGTAGTGGTTAATTTCCCCCTGGCCTACGGTCCGAGGAGCCACACAGGGCTTGGGTTTTGTTTAACACTTAGATAAAGACCGCGTAGTGGTTAATTTCCCCTTGGCCTGTGGTCAGAGGAGCCACGTAGGACTTGGGTTCTGTTTAACACATAGATAAAAACCGCACAGTGGTTAATTTCCCCCAAGCCTGTGGTTCGAGGAGCCACGTAGGACTTGGGTTCTGTTTAACAATTCGATAAAAACCGTGTAGTGGTTAATATACCCCTAGCCTGTGGTCAGAGGAGCCACGCAGGACTTTGGTTCTGTTTAACACATAGATTAAAACCGCATAGCTGTTAATTTCCCCCTGGCCTGTGGTCGGAGGAGCCACGCAGGACTTGGGTTCTGTTTAACACTTTGGTAAATACTGCGTAGTGGTTAATTTCCCCCTGGCCTACGGTCCGAGGAGCCACACAGGGCTTGGGTTTTGTTTAACACTTAGATAAAGACCGCGTAGTGGTTAATTTCCCCTTGGCCTGTGGTCAGAGGAGTCACGTAGGACTTGGGTTCTGTTTCACACATAGATAAAAACCGCACAGTGGTTAATTTCCCCCTAGCCTGTGGTTCGAGGAGCCACGTAGGACTTGGGTTCTGTTTACCACTTAGATAAAAACCGCGCAGTGGTTAATTTCCCCCTAGCCTATGGTTTGAGGGGCCACGCAGGACTTCGGTTCAATTTAAAACTTAGATAAAAACCGCGTAGTGGTTAATTTCCCCCTAACTTGTGGTCCGAGGAGCCATGTAGGACTTGGGTTATGTTGAACACTTAGATAACAACCGCGTAGTAGTTAATTTCCCCCTGGCCTGTGGTCGGAGGAGCCACGCAGGACATGGGTTTTGATTAACACTTAGATAAAAACTGCGTAGTGGTTAATTTCCCCCTAACTTGTGGTCCAAGTAGCCATGTAGCACTTGGGTTCAGTTTAACACTTCGATATAAACCGCGTAGTGGTTAATTTCATCCTAGCCTGCGGTTCGAGGAGCCACGCAGGACTTAAGTTCTGTTTAAGAATTAGATAAAAACCACACAGTGGTTAATTTCCCCCTAGCCTGTGCTCTGAGGAGCCGCGCAGGACTTGGGTTCTGTTTAACACTTAGATAAAAATCGCGTAGTGGTTAATTTCCCCTTAGCCCGTGGTCCGAGGAGCCAGGTAGGACTTGGGTTCTGTTTAACACTTAGATAAAAACTGGGCAGTGGTTAATTTCCCCCTAGCCTATGCTTCGAGGAGGCATGCAGGACTTGGGTTCTGTTTAACACTTAGTTAAAAACACCGTAGTGGTTAATTTCCCCCTAGCAAGTGGTCCGAGGTGCCATGTAGGACTTGGGCTCTGTTTAACACTTAGATAAAAACAGCGTTGTGTTTAATTTCCCCCTGGCCTATGGTCCGAGGAGCCACACAGGACTTGGGTTTTGTTTAACACTTAGATAAAAACCGCGTAGTGGTTAATTTCCCCCTGGCTTGTGGTCAGAGGAGCCACGTAGGACTTGGGTTCTGTTTCACACATAGATAAATACAGCGTAGTGGTTAATTTGCACCTAGCCCGTGGTTCGTGTAGCCACGCGGGACTTGGGTTCTGTTTAACACTTAGATAAAAACCGCGTAGTAGTTAATTTCCCCCTAGCCCGTGGTCCAAGGAGCCACGCAGGACTTGGGTTCTGTTTAACACTTTGGTAAAAACCGCGTAGTGATTAATTTACCCCTAGCCCGTGGTCGGAGGAGCCATGTGGGACTTGGGTTCTGTTTACCACTTAGATAAAAACCGCGCAGTGGTTAATTTCCCCCTAGCCTGTGGTTCGAGGGGCCACGCAGGACTTGGGTTCTGTTTAACACTTAGATAAAAACCGCGTAGTGGTTAATTTCCCCCTAACTTGTGGTCCGAGGAGCCGTGTAGGACTTGGGTTCTGTTGAACACTTAGATAAAAACCTCGTAGTGGTTAATTTCCCCCTGGCCTGTGGTTGGAGGAGCCACGAAGGCCTTGGATTTTGTTTTACACTTAGATAAAAACCGCGCAGTGGTTAATTTCCCCCTAGCTTGTGGTTCGAAGAGCCACGCAGGACTTGGGTTTTGATTAACACTTAGATAAAAACCGCGTAGTGGTTAATTTCCCCCTAACTTGTGGTCCAAGTAGCCATGTAGCACTTGGGTTCTGTTTAACACTTCGATATAAACCGCGTACTGGTTAATTTCCTCCTAGCCTGTGGTCCGAAGAGCCACGCAGGACTTAAGTTCTGTTTAAAAATTAGATAAAAACCACACAGTGGTTAATTTCCCCCTAGCCTGTGCTCTGAGGAGCCGCGTAGGACTTGGGTTCTGTTTAACACTTAGATAAAAATCGCGTAGTGGTTAATTTCCCCCTAGCCCGTGGTCCGAGGAGCCAGGTAGGACTTGGGTTCTGTTTAACACTTAGATAAACAATGCGCAGTGGTTAATTTCCCCCTAGCCTATGCATCGAGGAGGCATGCAGGACTTGTGTTCTGTTTCACACTTAGTTAAAAACACCGTAGTGGTTAATTTCCCCCTAGCAAGTGGTCCGAGGTGCCATGTAGGACTTGGGTTCTGTTTAACACTTAGATAAAAACCGCGTTGTGGTTAATTTCCCCCTGGCCTGTGGTTGGAGGAGCCACGTAGGACTTGGGTTCTGTTTAACACATAGATAAAAAACGCACAGTGGTTAATTTCCCCCTAGCCTGTAGTTCGACGAGCCACGTCGGACTTGGGTTCTGTTTAACACTTCGATAAAAACCGTGTAGTGGTTAATATACCCCTAGCCTGTGGTCAGAGAAGCCATGCTGGACTTGGGTTCTGTTTAACACTTAGATTAAAACCGCATAGTGTTTAATTTCCCCCTGGCCTGTGGTCACAGGAGCCACGCAGGACTTGGGTTCTGTTCACCACTTTGGTAAATACTGCGTATTGGTTAATTTCCCCCTGGCCTATGGTCCGAGGAGCCACACAGGACTTGGGTTTTGTTTAACGCTTAGATAAAAACCGCGTAGTGGTTAATTTCGCCCTGGCCTTTGGTCGGAGGTGCCACGTAGGACTTCGGTTCTGTTTAACACTTAGATAAGAACTGCACAGTAGTTAATTTCCCCCTACGTTGTGGTTCGAGGAGCCACGCGGAACTAGGGTTCTGTTTAACATTTAGATAAAAACCACGTAATGGTTAATTTCCCCCTAGCCTGTGGTCCGGGGCGACATGCAGGACATGGGTTCTGTTTAACACTTCGATAAATACAGTGTAGTGGTTAATTTGCACCTAGCCTGTGGTTCGAGTAGCCAAGCAGGACTTGGGTTCTGTTTAACACTTAAATAAAAACCGCGTAGTAGTTAATTTCCCCCTAGCCCGTGGTCCAAGGAGCCACACAGGACTTGGGTTTTGTTTAACACTTTGGTAAAAACTGGGTAGTGGTTAATTTCCTCTTGGCCTGTGGTCCGAGGAGCCACGCAGGACTTGGGTTCTGTTTAACACTTAGATAAGAACCACGTAGTGGTTAATTTCCTCCTGGCCTGTGGTCGGAGGAGTCACGTAGGAATTGGGTTCTGTTTAACACTTAGATAAGAACCGCGCAGTGGTTAATTTCCCCCTAGCCTGTGGTTCGAGGAGCCACGCAGGACTTGGGTTCCGTTTAACACTTAGATAAAAACCGCGTAGTGGTTAATTTCCCCCTAACTTGTGGTCCGAGGAGCCATGTAGGAGTTGGGTTCTGTTTAACACTTTGATAAAAACCGCGTAGTGGTTAATTTCCCCCCGGCCTATGGTCAGAGGAGCCACGTAAGACTTGGGTTCTGTTTAGCTCTTACATAAAAACCGCGCAGTGGTTAATTTCCCCCTAGCCTGTGATCCGAGGAGCCATGTAAGACTTGGGTTCTGTTTAACACTTAGATAAAATCCGCACAGTGGTTAATTTCCCCATAGCCTGTGGTCCAAGGAGCCACGCAGGACTTGGTTTCTATTGAACACTTAGATTAAAACTGTGTAGTTGTTAATTTGCCCCTGGCCTGTGGTCGGAGGAGCCACGCCGGACTTGGGTTTTGTTTAAATCTTAGATAAAAACCACGTAGTGGTTAATTTCCCCCTGGCCTGTGGACCGAGGAGCCTCGTAGGACTTGGGTTCTGTTTAACACTTAGATAAAATCCGTGCAGTGGTTAATTTCCACCTAGCCTGTGGTTCGAGGAGGCACGCAGGACTTGGATTCTGTTTAACACTTAGATATGAACCTCGTAGTGGTTAATTTCCCCCTAGCCCGTGATCCGAGGAGCCATGTAGGACTTGGGTTCTGTTTAACAGTTCAATAAAAACTGCGTAGTGGTTAATTTCCCCCTAGCCAGTGGTTCGAGGAGCCACGCGGGACTTGGGTTCTGTTTAACACTTAGAAAAAAACCGCGTAGTAGTTAATTTCCCCCTAGCCCGTGGTCCAAGGAGCCACGCAGGACTTGGGTTTTGTTTAACATTTTGGTAAAAACTAGGTAGTGGTTAATTTCCCCTTGGCCTGTGGTTCGAGGAGCCACGCAGGACTTGGTTTCTATTGAACACTTAGATTAAAACTGTGTAGTTGTTAATTTGCCCCTGGCCTGTGGTCGGAGGAGCCACGCCGGACTTGGGTTTTGTTTAAATCTTAGATAAAAACCACGTAGTGGTTAATTTCCCCCTGGCCTGTGGACCGAGGAGCCTCGTAGGACTTGGGTTCTGTTTAACACTTAGATAAAATCCGTGCAGTGGTTAATTTCCACCTAGCCTGTGGTTCGAGGAGGCACGCAGGACTTGGATTCTGTTTAACACTTAGATATGAACCTCGTAGTGGTTAATTTCCCCCTAGCCCGTGATCCGAGGAGCCATGTAGGACTTGGGTTCTGTTTAACAGTTCAATAAAAACTGCGTAGTGGTTAATTTCCCCCTAGCCAGTGGTTCGAGGAGCCACGCGGGACTTGGGTTCTGTTTAGCTCTTACATAAAAACCGCGCAGTGGTTAATTTCCCCCTAGCCTGTGATCCGAGGAGCCATGTAAGACTTGGGTTCTGTTTAACACTTAGATAAAATCCGCACAGTGGTTAATTTCCCCATAGCCTGTGGTCCAAGGAGCCACGCAGGACTTGGTTTCTATTGAACACTTAGATTAAAACTGTGTAGTTGTTAATTTGCCCCTGGCCTGTGGTCGGAGGAGCCACGCCGGACTTGGGTTTTGTTTAAATCTTAGATAAAAACCACGTAGTGGTTAATTTCCCCCTGGCCTGTGGACCGAGGAGCCTCGTAGGACTTGGGTTCTGTTTAACACTTAGATAAAATCCGTGCAGTGGTTAATTTCCACCTAGCCTGTGGTTCGAGGAGGCACGCAGGACTTGGATTCTGTTTAACACTTAGATATGAACCTCGTAGTGGTTAATTTCCCCCTAGCCCGTGATCCGAGGAGCCATGTAGGACTTGGGTTCTGTTTAACAGTTCAATAAAAACTGCGTAGTGGTTAATTTCCCCCTAGCCAGTGGTTCGAGGAGCCACGCGGGACTTGGGTTCTGTTTAACACTTAGAAAAAAACCGCGTAGTAGTTAATTTCCCCCTAGCCCGTGGTCCAAGGAGCCACGCAGGACTTGGGTTTTGTTTAACATTTTGGTAAAAACTAGGTAGTGGTTAATTTCCCCCTAGCCCGTGATCCGAGGAGCCATGTAGGACTTGGGTTCTGTTTAACAGTTCAATAAAAACTGCGCAGTGGTAAATTTCCCCCTAGCCTGTGGTTCGAGGAGCCACGCAGGACTTGGGTTCTGTTTAACACTTTGATAAAAACCGCGTAGTGGTTAATTTCCCCCTAACTTGTGGTCCGAGGAGCCATGTAGGACTTGGGTTCTGTTTAACACTTTGATAAAAACCGCATAGTGGTTAATTTCCCCCTGGCCTGTGGTCGGAGGAGCCACGCAGGGCTTAGGTTCTGTTTAACACTTAGATAAAAACCGCTTTGTGGTTAATTTCGCCCTAACTTGTGGTCCGAGGAGCCATATAGGACTTGGGTTTTGTTTAACACTTCGATATAAACCGCGTAGTGGTTAATTTCCCCCTTGCCTGTGGTCCGAGGAGCCACGCTGGACTTATGTTCTGTTTAGGAATTAGATAAAAACCACACAGTGGTTAATTTCCCCCTGGCCTGTGGTCTGAGGAGCCGCGCAGGACTTGGGTTCTGTTTAACACTTAGATAAAAACCGCGTAGTAGTTAATTTCCCCCTAGCCTGTGCTTTGAGGAGGCATGCAGGATTTGGGTTCTGTTTAACACTTAGTTAAAAATAGCGTAGTGGTTAATTTCCCCCTAGCCCGTGGTTCGAGGTGCCATGTAGGACTTGGGTTCTGTTTAACACTTAGATAAAAACCGCGTTGTGGTTAATTTCCCCCTGGCCTGTGGTCGGAGGAGCCATGCGGGACTTGGATTCTGTTTAACGCATAGATAAAAACCGCGCAGTGGTTAATTTCCCCGTTGCCTGTGGTCCAAGGAGCCACGCAGGACTTGGGTTCTATTGAACACTTAGATTAAAACTGTGTAGTTGTTAATTTGCCCCTGGCCTGTGGTCGGAGGTGCCACGTAGGACTTGGGTTCTGTTTAACACTTTCGTAAAAACTCTGTAGTGGTTAATTTCCCCCTGGCTTTTGGTCCGAGGAGCCGCGCAGGATTTGGGTTCTGTTTAACACTCAAAAAAGAACTGCGCAGTGGTTAATTTCCCCCTAGCCTGTGGTCTAAGGAGCCACGCAAGACTTGGGTTCTGTTGAACACTTAGATATAAACCGCGTAGTGGTTAATTTCCCCCTAGCCCGTGTTCCAAGGAGCCATGTATGACTTGGTTTCTGTTTAACACTTTGGTAAAAACTGCGTAGTGGTTAATTTCCCCTTGGCCTGTGGTCCGAGGAGCCACGCAAGACTTGTGTTCTGTTTAACACTTAGATAAAAACCACGTAGTGGTTAATTTCCCCATGTCCTGTGGTCGAAGGAGCCACATAGGACTTGGGTTCTATTTAACACTTAGATAAAAACCGCGCAGTGCTTAATTTCCCCCTAGCCTGTGGTACGAGGAGCCACATAGGACTTGTATTCTGTTTAATACTTAGATAAAAACCGCGTAGTGGTTAATTTCCCCCTAACCTGTGGTCCGAGGAGCCATGTAGGACTTGGGTTCTGTTTAACACTTCGATAAAAACCGCGTAGTGGTTAATTTACCCCTCGCCTATGGTCCGAGGAGCCACACAGGACTTGGGTTCTGTTTAACACTTTGATTAAAACCGCGTAGTGGTTAATTTCCCCCCGGCCTGTGGTTCGAGGAGCCACGCAGGACTTGGGTTCTTTTTAACAGTTTTTATATAACCATATCATGACCATATCACCAAAGGACGCGAGCTGCTTCATGGTGACTCAGGCCATACAGCTCCTCCACTCGCTCCAACGAAGGACCTCAGTCTGGCGATGACTACAAACCCTATGTCCCCTTCCCCATTGGCAATCTGACCTTAGCAACAAAAACCCCCTGCATAGATTTTGGGATCATGATTCATTTAGGATTTTATCATAATTAGCATTGGCTGCACGTCCAAGGCATGTGGTGCCCCTAGTGGTGAGAAAATTAATATAAATTTTGTGTGTGAAATCGTGAATTTTGGCTCACCTAATTTGATTACATTAAAAAAGAAGTTTAAGAATACAACAAAATATCACAATATTTTCACAATATCTTCATTTTTAGGATCCGAATAGATTTTATTTTATTTTATTTGAGAGAAATTCTACATTTATAACATTTTTAGAATAAATTCTAAATGACAAGTTATTATTGGTTTTAAACTGATAACATTGTTATTGTTTTTCTCAAAACATTTATTTTCAGTTGTAATTGGTCACAGTCCATATTTTATTATTTTATTTCGACTTGTAAGAAATTGATACTTCAATATTTGTAAAAATATTGTGATATTTGTTGTATCGGTATAACAATATATATGTTAGCTTACATTAAAAAAAAAAAAAAAAAAAAAAAAAAAAAAAAAAAAACAGATTACTGGGAAAAAAAAAAATTTAGGCATGGTAGAAATTAATGTTAAAATGTTATGGACTTAACATTTTTTTATTTGACCTATAAGAAACTGAGATCTCAACAATTGTGAAAATATTGTGATAATAATAAGTGTCGTAACATTTTCTCAAAACGTTTATTTTCAGTTGTGGTTAGTCATAGTCTCGTATTTTATTATTTTATTTCGACTTGTAAGAAATTGACACGTCAATAATTGTGAAAATATTGTGAAATTTGTTATGTTAGTATAACAATTTATATGCCAGCTTATATAAATATTTCAAAGAAAAAAAAAAACAACTTTAGGCACTGTAGCTATGGTGCCAGTTGAATAAACCAAAAGCACTATAACTCCAATGCTATCCATCAATAATAGCTTACTTATGATTTGTTGTGACATTAATGTTAAAATGTTGTGGATTTAGCATTTTTTTATTTGATATATAAGAAACTGAGATTTTAACAATTGTGAAAATATTGTGATAACAATAAGTGTTGTAACATTTTTTTTAAACATTTATTTTCAGTTGTGGTTGGCTACAGCCTCATATTTTATTATTTTATTTCGACTTGTAAGAAATTGACACGTCAATAATTGTGAAAATATTGTGAAATTTGTTATGTCAGTATATCAATATAAATGTCAGTTTACATCAATATTTAAAAGAAAAAAAACGCAAACCAATTACTGAAAAAAAAAATGACTAACTAAACCAAAGCACTATTGTAACTATAGTGCTGCATAGTGCAAAAACACTGGATGTACAATGCCAAGACACTGTGTGTGCATTCGCGCTTTTATTATAAACATTTATTTTTAGTTGTGATTGGTCACAGTCTCATATTTTATTATTTTATTTCGATTTATAAGAAATTGACACGTCAATAATTGTAAAAATATTGTAAAATTTGTTGTGTCAATATAACAATATATATACTAGTTTACATAAATATTTAAAAGGAAAAAAAAAACACAAACAAATTACTAAAATAAAATAAAATAAAATAAATTAGGCACTGTAGCTACAATGCTGCTTGGTACTGTAGCTACAGTGCAAAAATACTCTACTAACAAGTGTCACAACATTTTCACAAAACATTTAATTTCCGTTTTGGTTGGTCACAGTTTCATATTATTTGACTTATAAGAAATTGACACCTCAATAATTATGAAAATATTGTGAAATTTGTTGTGACAGTATAACAATATATATATATATATATATAAATACAAACGGAAGACTAAAAAAATGAAACAACTGTAGCTACAGTGCCGCTTGGCACTATAGCTACTGTGCAAAACTTAAAAAAAAAAAAAAAAACCAAAGCATTGTTGCAGCTACAGTGCTGCACAGTGAAATATGTTGGGTGCACAGTGCCGAAACACTGTAACGGCATAGCCGCTTTTTATATATTAAGATTTGCCATCTTCCTTAAGCTAGATTTTGTTTGTTTTGTTTTTTGTTTTTACTATATTTTTTAATTTTTAAGTTTAATCCATGTTAGAAGTGCATGTGGCATTTGAGTTTATATAAAAATTATTTTTTATTTTAATTGGCAACCACGTCAGCATTTTCCATCAATCATTTAATGGTTAGAACTAATTTGATACAGTACCAAAAGATTATGGACTAAATTGACACTTTCAACATGTTAAGGACTAAATTGAAATACATCGAAAAAGTCAAGGACTAAATCCGTAGTTTACCCTCTCTTTTTTCTACTCTTTAAATTGTCCCTTGAGTTATTTTTTCTTTGATGTTGTTTGTTTTTTTTTCTTATGTTCACCATCATGAACACAATGTATTTTCTTTCTTTGTTTTTTTTTTTTTCATCATGATTAATGTTACTCTTATTACCTATAGAAAAAAGAAAAAAAAAATAAGACTAAGTATTAACCCAAATCAAAATTCAAGCAAAACTATATAAAAAGGGAGAGTGAAGACTTTGTATTGGGAAATTAAAAAAACAAAATACCAAAGCACATATTTTTTTTTTTAAAAACCATTAAAAAAAAAACCATCAACCTTAAATAGAATTATAAGAAAGAAAAAAAAAATCTACAAGAAATGAGAGAGAGAGAGAGAGAGAGAGAGAGAGAGAGAGAGAGAGAGAGAGAGAGAACTTAAGATTTTTTGTGGGGAAAATATGAATTGAATGGGAGAAATGATATTGAATTTATACAAAATAAAATAGGAAGAAGAATAGTCAAAATATAAGAAAGAGAAAATGATGAAGAAAGTGTAACAATAAAGTGAGAGTAGTGGGAAGATAATGATGTAAAATAGAGAGTAGTGGGGAAACAAAAAGGTAAGAGAGAGGGGAAAGATTGAAGGAAGTGTAATAATAAATGTGAACTAATAGGGAGAAGAATAGTTTTTTTTTTTTTTTTTTTTAATAGAGAGAATAAAAGTTTAGAAAGAGAAAATAAGATAGAAAATAAGTGGATGATGTGGACGCTGATGTGGCTCAATAGGAATGTAGTAACAATAAATGTTATACTTCAATTTTTAGATATACTAGTCATTAACCTGTATGGTGCACAAGAATAGCTACTGAATGAGTTTCAAAAAAAAAAAAAAAAACCATTATTTTTGAGTTGGAGTAGTAAACAAAAATGCATGAAATTTTTTAAAAAAATGATATTGAAAGAAATAGTACAATTTTTTTTTTTTAATCCCAAAATTTTATTAGGCAGAAGAAAGTAATGTTAGGCAGAAGAAAGTAATGTTATTTATTTATCTTTTATGGAAAAGTAATGTTGTTTTATTTATTAGTTTGTGTTGTATGTATAAGTATATATAAGATAGGTTGTAATATATATGCCAAAAAGTGCCTACTGGGCAAAAATGTGTCTATTGACCGGAAAGATGTCTATTGGGCGGAAAAATACTTACCAAAAGGTGTCCATTGAAAGGTCATAACCCTTCATATCAGATATACAAAAAGGTGCCTATTGATCAAAAAGATTCTTATTGGCCGAAAATGTTTCTACCAAAAGGTATCTATTGAAAGGTTATAACTCTTTATATTAGATATACAAAAAGGTGCATATTGATCGAAGAGATGCCTATTTGCTGAAAATGTGTCTATTGAATGGTCATAACCTTTCATATTGAATATACCAAAATGTGTCTATTGACTGAAAATGTGCCTATTGAATGAAAATGCGCATATTGAATAAAAATGTGCCTATTGACGAAAAAAATGTGCCTATTAAAAAATGAAAAGTTACAAATGTTCAATATTTTTAAATATATATGTGGGATTAATTTTTGTAACCACAATAAAGAGCAATCATCAAACGTTTCAGTTTTATATTATCTATATTTATATTATATATATATATATAGATGTAAATTTTTTATTATCATTTTAAAAATATTTAGTACTTTCATGGTCGTCATTTTCGTTTATATTTCAAATAATTTATCTCTTCAATATTGAAGCCATCTCATTAAAAATTAAAATTAATAAAACATTTCCGACTTATTTTGGACCGAACTTATCTCACTCTCACTCCACAGGGTTTTGTCTAACCCGAAAATGGGATGGGGCGAGTACTTATGACATGATCCGCCCCATTTCCATCTGCTGTAAAATTGTGAATATGTAGTCACAAATATCCACTTCGATTAAAATAAAATAAAATAAAATAAAATAAAATAAGGAGTTTGATGAATATTGGGAAGTTTCCCATCAAAAACATCCGGAATAGAGTCAGACAGAACATTCCTCTCTGCTAAGTTTCTGAGACACAAGCCAAAACCCTCTGGATCCTTATCTCGTGCAATACCTAGGGTATTTTGCACGGTGTGCAATACCTCTAATCCCAACCACCCATTTAATCCAATGGCCCCTTATCTTGACACCTCACTAGTCCAAGCTGGCAATCCGTGTGCTCTGTTGTTCTCATTTTAGTTTCCCTATTTTGAACTTCAAAACTCTTCTCTCGTCTCTCTCACTTCAACTGAGTTTCTCTCTCACTTTCCCAGTGCTCCACTCTCTCAACCCCGACTGTGCCTCCACCACTCTCTCAACATCCACGCTTGCTTTCTGCCTCTACCTCAACCCCATCGTCACCGCTTCCTGCATACCCAACTCAGATCCATAAACAAAAACAAAGAAAAAATGGCACGCGCACCCTTTTTAGACCCAGATCAGAGAGAGAGTAAGGGTTAGGGTTTGGAGAGAATCGGGTGTTTAAGTGAGAATTTGATGCTTTTTAGACCCAGATCAAAGAAAGTAAGGGTTAGGGTTTGGAGAGAATCAGGCAAGAGAGAACTTGATGCTTTTTCAAGTTTGATCTATGGAGGGATATGAGATTGAGAGGGAAAGAAAGAGAGTTTGGTCGAAGAAGAAGCCACCATTGGAGGTGGTGGTTGTGATGAGCCAGCCTTGCCGATTTAGGCTTGTCTCAAGCGCGCATTTCTGGGATACTGTAATTGTTTGATTTTGTCCTATTTGAGACACATTGTTGTTGATATATAATATTTCTTTGTGATATGCTGACTTGTATTTCGATTAAGTTTAACTTTCCAATGAAGTGGTTATAAATTAAAATCATTGGAAATGGTACATATTACACATAAATATAGTTTTGTTGAATTGATGAGAGGTGTAGATGGTGTTGTTGATGCTCTAGTCTTGTTCTTATTTTGCAGTCTTATGGAATAAAGGTTGGATATGGTGGCATACCAGGACCATTAGGAGGCAGAGATGGTGGTTCTACTCAAGGTGGAGGCTGCTGCAGTTGAAGTTTGAGATCTCATCTGCCAAACTGAAAGCATCCTCTGTAGTGTCTACTTGTTCTTTCTCATTCTTCCCTTTTTCTTATTTTTTCCTTTTTATGGGTCTGAATGTTACGACTTCCCGCCCCCCCCCCCCCCCTCCTTTGCAACTTGTCCTATAATACATCCATTCTCAAAATATGAGATATTTGTATAATCCTTTTTGAAGTCTTGGGTATTTGATTGTAAATTTAACAATTATTTCATTTGTCAGTAGTTGTGTTGAAGAGGATTACAAATTGTGATAACTGTAAGTAGTGAGCATTGTTCTTGTCTGATGATCTATATATTGTATGTTGGGTTGCATTTACACATACTCTCATGTGTTCTATGAAAGGGCAACTTAGGTGCTAGTATAGATGGTTATCTGTTTTGGTCCTATCAGGTATTTGTGAAAATTTCATTTAACTGGTGGCTTAACTATGAAAGAAAATTGTTTAGCAGTCAATTGATTTTGTTGGTGGCCTTGTGCTATAATGGTTCGTTTTGAAAAATGTCTTTCATAGCATTTGAGATTCATATTGATGCATTGCAGCCTAGCTTTGGTGCATTGAAATTCATCACTTTTTGGTCTTTGGAATTGGAGCAGCTAATTTATCTTAAGCACCTATAGGGTTCATTTTTTTTAAAATTGGTATTGATCGAACCTCAATTACCTCCTAGGCAGTATGGGAGCTGGTGGAAGTGTCTGTGCACCATTCCCTTAAGTTCATTGTGCAAGCTAACATGCATGCAAGCTTAGGCCATCAGAGTGATGTTACACAAAACACAAAATTGATTGATCCAATGCAAGAAATCTGAATACACTACCCCACTTTTTTAATTGAAAAGGAAAGCAGTGGTTGATTACTGTTTTCAAAGTGCTTTGAAAACTTGTGAATCCTTTTAAAACAAAAGGTGTGCAAACAGTAATGCAAGTGAGTAGCTAAAGTGGTGAACCTGTGCCAATGAAAACAAAAACATCCATCTCCGCCAATTACAGAAGGTCAGAAACAGAGTGATGGATGATGATGATGCTAATATCCATCAATTTATACGCCAAGTACATGCCATTGCATTTAAAAATATTAATCACTTGTATATATAATTAATGTCTAACTAGAAGTTACTTAAACATGCACTTGTACAATCTAACATTTTTAACATGTTTGAGTAGCTTCTTTAGTTACAAAAAATTATCCAAAAAATTTGCTACATGTGCAATCAGTTAAGTTGTCAGATGTTCAATAAACTGTCCAAAAAATATTGTCCACTGTGCAATATACTCTCAAACAACCTGCCAAAAAATGTTGTCCAAGCCATGTCCATTGTGCAATATACTCTCAGACAAACTACCAAAAAATGTTATCCTTCATACGACAAAATAAATATTAGCCTGAAAAAATGTCAACAAAATCAAGTTACATTTTGAACTTAAATAAATATGAGAAAATTTCACTATAATTAAACTTACCATTTATTAGTTTTTTACATACCAAAAAAGTGTTGTGTTTGCAGGCAAGCATTTGTATTTTCAACACATGGAGTTAGTCCATAATTGAACCTAACTTCATTTCCCTGTGTGTATATATATAAACAAATAAGTTTATTCATTTGGTGAGTAAAGCGGATATAAACACATGGATTTATTTTTTACTTGACCAATATTTATTTGGTGAGTAAGAATTAAAACTAAATATTTTAAATTTGAGGGACCAAAACCAAACTTGCCTCAACCAAAAATATAATAAGCCACTCACCAAATTGTTATAGGAGGAACTCACACAAAAGGCCAGTCAGAAATTACCTTTTAATAAAGTCACTCACCACAAGCTAAGCCAAAACCCAAATCACCCATTGCCAGGTATGCATAGCCAAGAGATGATCAATAGCCAGCCACATCCAAATCATCTATCACTATCAACCATCAAAGAGCCAACCCAAATCACTAGTCAACAAGCCAACACACAACCAAGCCATAACAATATCCCAACCCATCAACTACCTAACTGGCAGCCAAGACGTACTTAAATCTTACGCATAAAGCCACTTCAACAGAAACTTCATAATACAAATCAATTAGAAAAACAGACTTCAAATCCACAAATTCAAAAGTTTCTAGATAGTCACTTAAAACACAAATCTAACAAGTTCATGAAAAAAAAGGGGGAAGATTGACAGAGTTCAACTGAGAGAAGATAGTCACTTAAAGCAATGTTTACATTTTACCTGACAAACAGTTGCATCATTGGATACTTGAAACAATGATGGAGTTAATTGAGACAATGATGGAGTTAATGGTGCCTATGTAATCACAATGATTATAACAGAAATAATTTACGAAATCATCTAATTACTTATAATTGCAAAACAAGTAAACATGTAAGTTTTTTCAAAATTTCATGTATGAAAACATTTACGTTTTACCTGACTAACATCCGTAGGATTTGATACTTGAGACAATAATGGAGTTAATGGTGCCTATGTAATCACAATGATTATAAGAGAGAGTTTAAGAAATCATCTAATTACTTATAAGTGCAAAGCATGTAAACAAATATGTTTACCCTTAAAAATGACGTGAAACTAGTTTGGTGACTATGGATTGGTCCCAATTCAGATGTCATCATTGGCGTGGAAAAAGTGATAGGATTAGTCTGCTATATCACAAAAAAGAAAACCTTATTAATAAATTCACAAATGAAAAGGCAAGTGTAATACAACCTCCAACTTCACAAATTATTAAGTTATTCTATTACAAATAAAAAAAATATCTTACTTGATGCGAATAATGTTCTCCATGTAAGCCATAATTATTGTATTGCATGTTAGGAGCAAAACCAGGTTCCTATATGAGAAAATATATATATATATATATATATATATATATATATATATATATATATATATATATATATATATATATTATTAGCCATAACAATATAAAAGTTTATAAACAATGGAAACTTATTAAGAGATAAAAATAAATAAATAAAATTTACTTTGAAAAACTATTGGCTAACCTCATCATTTAATACAACTCTACCCCTTTTTTTTGTTTGCTTCTCAACCCAACTTTTCTTTCTTTTTCCACCCTTGCGGCTTTCTTTTTTCTTAAGACCTTTTGCTCTTTCAAGCAAATCATCCAAATGTTGGTTAGGATCAAGATTTTCTGCACCACTACATAATGGCATTTGATGGGACAATTGATGACCAACCACATTTTTTGCTGCAATGTCTTCAACCTTTTTTTCATATTCTTCAATCATCTTCTTTATTAATGCAAATGCCTCTTCATTGTCCGTCGCTCAAGAAGCTAATCGTACCAACTTGGGACATAATCTTCTATATCGTTGTATAACACTCAAGTTGACATCCTCTTCCACATTTATTCTCCTATTGTCCAAGATATATCCACTTTTTGCCTCTTTTGTCCATCTTTTCAAAATGTACATATCAGGAATTATCTTTATATCAAGGAAGTCAAAGACTTTCAAAACATGACAATATAAAATCCCAACAATTTCAAATTTTCTACAACTACATGAAAATGTCTTATTTGCTGTGTTATAAGAGACTATGAACTCACCAGGCTTATCCATAAACTCAATAGTGTATGTATGCACTAACAAGTCCTCTTGGCGATTTTTAATCCTTGTTGCTGATGCAATGTCATATTGATTATGAAGCATTCGAAATATTATAGGTGTGTACACTTGTACTGCTTGCTTCAACAATGGAGAATTTTTCAAGCCCAACTGTGGAAATTTTTGCCTTGTATTAAATTCAGCTTATAACTCCCTTTTTCATTTTTGCTCAATCACCCGATCAAAATGTTCAAAAAATTCCGCCACATCCAAATCAGGTTTCAAGTAGTCTTTCAAATCTCCATTCAAGCTTTCACTGAGTTGGGTACTTCGTATTTCCAATGTAAATTCATTCTTCATGTAACACTTTGCCCATTTTCCTTTTAATTTGTAGATAGTATCCAACCAACTACGATCATGTATAACATATGTGTCAATCATGTCCTCCCAAGTTTTTTCAAATTTAATTTCATTATTAAACTCAAACATACAAGTTTTTAAAACTTGAAGAAAAGAAGAACCATCCTTCATCAAATTCCCCAAATGTTTTATCCCATTTTGCATTATGTGCCAAGTACATAATCTATGGTAAGTGTTAGGCATTACCTCACTCAATGCCTTTGCCATTGTAGGATCTTGATCCGTAAAAATTGTTTTAGGTCTTTTACGTGCATGTGCAACTAAGAAGCTTTCAAACAGCCACTTAAATGATTCTGCCGTTTTATCATATAAAAGAGCAGCCCCAAAAACTATTAACCCTCTATGGTGATTAAAACCAGTAAACACCCCTAAAGTTCTTAGCTCTTTGTTAGTACCATATGTACTATCAAATGTCACCACATCACCAAAATTAGCATAATCAATAATCAATTTAGCATCAGCCTAAAAAAATTTTGTAATCTGCTCAACATTATCTAATTGTACTGCATTGAAAGGATGGATTTGTAGTCAATTGTTCCTGAAAGTATCCTAATAAACATGCAGCTTGACCATATATCAAATTTTTTTGCCGTCTTGTTCTAAGATAATTACACTGATCAAGTTCAGTGAATCCAAGATTAGCTCTCCCACCAATCTCTCTACTCATTAACTCATGTGCTGCTTTTGGCTTGATTCCAGAAGAGGATGCTAACTCAATCAATCCTGCATGAACTTCTGAGATTTTCCGTTAAGATCTCATCATATAAACTGTTTCTGATAGATGAAGAGTGTGATTATGTTCTTCAATAAACTCAGTCACCTTATACTTTCCAGTTTCTCGCACTAATGAAACATATAGCTTTAGAGGACAATTAGTTCTTGTATCATTTCGGTTACAAGTGCGAATTATATCTTCTTTTTTTGAATCTCAAATGCCTTGCTTTGCACATACAAATCCCCTTGCTGTTATCTTTCCATCCTTCTTACTTTTATTTATGTAATGTTTTCTAACATCAAAACCCCTTTGCCTTCCATATTTTAGCCAAAATTCCCATGCATCTTCTAATGTATCGAATTCCATACCGACTCTAGGACTCAAATCTTCATTGGCATCCATGACTCTAGGACTCAAATCTTCATTGGCATCCATGTTTTGAGAGAATTCTCTCGCCACACTATGCAATGAATTAAAGAATAGTCCTGTAATTAACAAACAAATGTACAAAATATCAACTATTATAATTATAGAAAAATAAATGTTTTTCATTAAAAATAAAAGCTGAAAATTTGTGTACCAATATTGTGCTTACCAATAAAAATTTGCAATGTGTGTGTGTGTGTGTGTTTATGAGTTGTGGTTCCCAACTGATTGTATTGTCCCATACACTAGTAACAGATAGTAACTAACAAGAAACATTCTTTTGAACTACAAAATGAACAAAGACCAAAAGAACTTAAGTATCATTTTATATGTGAATTAATAACAAGCATTTTGAAGGTTCTACTGAAACAATGCTGACTTTTATTCATATATTAATATATATTTAAGATCATTGCATTGTAAGTTCCAGTGTCTAGCACACAACCTTTCTCCTTCATGTGCTCAAAAATCTCAACGGCATCATCAATCCGACCAGCCCTCCCTAAACCCTCAATAAGGTAATTGAAAGTCAAACAATCAAGATTAAACCCATCCACTAACATTGCTTTCAATACACTCTCAGTTTCACTTAACTCTACCCAATTTTGACCACCCATCCACCTTAAAAGTGGCTTCCATTAATTGTTAGATTGATAAAAAAGATAAGAAAATTGTAGAGAGTGATCAAACCTACCTAATGTTCCAAATTATGCTTCTACTTCCTTCTAATCAACTACATCTTAGTCCGAATTAGCAAGGTTTAAAATATTTGTAAAGAATCAAAATAGCAAACCAAATATACAACTATATAAAATCAATATTTCAAGGATTCCAGTCTTTAAGTATTTACAAGTGAGCAACTTTTGTTGTCTTCTTCTTCACAAACACATAGCTCGCCAGAACATCCTCCATTCCTACATCACAGCAATTAAGCAATTAAGATTAAAGAAATTAACCTTCAAGTTTAAAGCAATTAAGCCCAGATTTTTCTATGTTTAGTTTTCTTGAAGCAAAAATTGAATTTTTAGCATAAAACCCAAATGGCCAACCACTACCGATACTCTGTTTTTTTTTTTTTTTTTTTTTTTGAAAACCAAACTCAACCTTTCATTCCTAACAACCAAGAAAAGATACATAGAAAAAACAAAGTACAAGCTACAGAAACATAGCACAACTTAGACCAAGACTTAGGCAAGCTTTAAATTCTTCCTTCAGCACTAACCATGTCTTCATTGCCTATTTGAAATTCTTCTTCACTACCATTAAATTATCTTATACATAATGATTCTCAAAAAAAAAAAAAAAAATACTTATACATAACAAACACGCACACAAATATATAGGAAGTGAAAAAAGGAAAAGGGGTACTAGAAAGAGGGAAACCTTCACTCCATGAGAGTTGGGACTTGGGACAACTTCACACACAAGAAAGAGGGAGGAAGTTTTTTTGTTGAAGAGCGAGATGGGTCTTCTTCGTCAGCGTCGGAATCGGACGAGCTTGAAGCTTCGCCGAAGCTTTGGAAGCAATAGTGATGGCAAAGAGAGAGGCTTGGATTGAAGGAGATGCAGCTGTGACAATGGATTGAAGAAGATGCAGCTACACAGGGGAGAGAGGGAGAGAGAGAGAGAAAAAAAAATTTCAGTTTATGTTTTATGAAACAGTGGACTGGAAATCCTGAAACATTGGCGGGTGCGAAATTTTTTAAGGGCAAAATGGTCTTTTTGTCATTTGGTGAGGTGTCAAGATAAGGGGCCATTGGATTAAATGGGTGGCTAGGATTAGAGGTATTGCACACCGTGCAATACCCTAGGTATTGCACGGGATATGGATCCAAAACCTTCTTATTTGAATTCATAGAATTACATTTTTGCACTTTATTTTCACTCTTTTCCTTTTTTTTGGCTTCAGAATATCTCTATCATTTCTTGTTATTATGGGCCAAAATCTTGAACCCATGAGCCAACAACAACCCCAAGCCGAGTTACTCCATGAACTGGTCAGAACTGGAAATGTGGAAGCCATTAAAGCTCTTTACAGAGAAGGTGCTAGCCTTGAGGTAAACCTCAAAATGCTCCTCGACCCCCCTTTTTTTTTTGGTATAATTGTTTATGTTTCCAAAAACATCAACTTTACATCTTATTCTTGTTTTTTGATATTTTTGGGACATCCTAGCGTAATGGGTTTTCGTTGTTTATTGCTTATTGGGATTTATGTGTATAAAAAAGGTTTATAACCAACCATTTCTGTGCAAGAATAAACCGGTTATCATAAAAATTATCAACTCAGGACAAGCTTTCATATTGATATTGGGTCTATTTTGTGTAGTCATTAACGTGAGAAATGCTCACAACACTTGAAATGGCAAGTTGTTACTTGCTGTTATTGGTGGCTAAAAAAGTCATTTGAGTGGTTGGTTCAAATTAGAACTAATAACTACTTATTACTTATTTGTTGTGAAAGTGCTGTGAAAATATTGTTTAGATTGCACTTCTCAATCAATATTGATACAGTAAAAGCTTAAGCCTAGTTATTGGAAATGGACTGGAATATGATGAATATTAATCACATAACCTTGATACCAAATCTATATATTACTAAAAGCTGAAGTGTAGCATTTAATGTTGCTACACTCACATTGAGCCACGTCAGCAGCCATGTCATTCCCATCCTATTTTCTGAATTTTTAATTCAATTTTAAAATAGTTTTACCAATTTTAAAATACTAATAAAATTAAAATTATTTTCAGCCCTATCTCTATTTTAAAGTCCACTTCTTATACATTTAAATCCACTATAAAGCCCAAGCCCACACCCAAAGCCTTTTCAACTTACTCCCTTTGTTAAACCTTATTGCTTTTCACGGTTACAACTTATGCTATTCCCTACGGATTCAAATCCCTCTCTCCCACGTTTTGTTACATCGTTTCAAGTTTAGTTCCTTCCCCTTCCCCCCACCTTTTGATTATCACGGTTTCAGCTTCTATTCTATTGTTTCACTCACGGTTTCATCTTCCTGTTCTACGGTTTCAGCTTCTGTTTTGGCTTATAATGGCAGCCTCTCTGTCTTCCTTCTTCTCTTCACATCTATATAAATACTGATGTAAGCTGGGTGGTTCAATTGAGGTATCCCTACATCCCAATTTCTTTTGTACTCTATTCTTTTGCTTGATGGTTTTTTTCCCTTTCTACGTTTGTTTCTGCCTATTTCTTGTTGTGCTGTGGATGGTTGTTAGGGTGTTGAATTTGTTACTGCTGGGTTATTTAATTGGAGCACTGCTTTTTGGGTATGTTCTTTCGGAGTTCTTTTGGGGATTTTTTAGGTTGGGAAAACCCAGAAATAGTGTGACAATCATGTAGCAAAGCAAAGTTGACAAAAGCTCAAGGTGTGACAATTTGTGGCAATCACGTTGCCTTTGTTTTGTTCACAGATTTAAATCTTTCACCTTTTAGTTAATGAGACAAAAGCTCATCAAATGGCTGTCCTATGTATGTGTCAAATGGGGGAGTTTTTGTGCAATGGCTCTGCTGATATGAGTATTGGTATATGGAAAAGAGAGGCTTATGGTAAGCTTAGTAAAGTTGGAGTCATTAATGGCCATGAAGGTCCAGTGAAATGCTTGCAGGCATCATCGGGTAATTTTGGTAGTGGGTTCTTGTTCTATAGTGGAAGCCTTGATAGTTTTTTGTCCACTAATTTTTTCCTAATTATTATGCGTTGGGTTATTCTTATTGCTGATTTTCCAAGTTTAAGAAGTCCATGGTAGGATAGTACTAGAGAAATCTGAAAATCATTCATACAGTTTTGTTAATTAGCATATAACATTCACAAGTAGCATAAATAGACCATCGCTTGGCACCAAAAGTTAATCAGCAATATGGATGGTAGAGAAACCCAATTATTGAGCTCCGGTACCAAACGTGGTGGTTGGATCACCTTCCCATTCATCATTGGTCAACCTCTCTCTCTCTCTCTCTCTGTCTAACACATACAAAATTTGTTTGGATCAATATATTTCTTATTTCTATTTATATCAAGCAGGGGCGGCGGCAAGCTTCACCCTTGGAGGTGGGAGATGGATATCGAACCTGATCGTATATTTAATTCAGGTGTTCAATTTAAAAAACATAAATGCTGCTCAGATTTCAAACATAGTGAGTGGTAGCACCAATTTGCTTCCGGTCATTGGAGCAATTGTTGCTGACTCTTTCTTTGGTACTTTCTCTGTGGCTGCAGTTTCTGCCTGTATCTCTTTGCTAGTAATACTCTTTACAGTGTTGCAACTTGCAAGATGCACAGTCTGTTGTGTGTGTAGTTTGCTTGCTAGACTCTCTATTGTGCGTTTATCTCGAGTTATATTTAATTTTTCAATATAATTGATTGATCGATATTTTTCTCTCAAGTGTGATTAGTTTATGTTCATTGTGTGTTTGTAAAGTTTATTATTTGGTAAATGTAAAAATTGATCGTCTTCTATATATCTTTTCCAAGTAATGAAGTAGTGATTTAACTTCAATATTCTTTTACTTTCCAAGAACAATATTGAATAACACGAACTTATCGCTGTGTTTCTATTGGTAGAAGATACACTTTTTTTAAAGAATGATGAATTTGGCTACAACTCTGAAAATAATTTATATTGTTTGACTCAAATAAAAAATATTAATACTTTACATAGACATAGTAGTGACGGTTGTAGTAGTGAGGGCAATACTGATGGTATTGGTGATTGTGGTGTCCTTAGAGGCGGTGATGACGGAGGTGTTGCAGATGGTATGGTGGTTCTGGCTATAGGCCCGCTTGAGACAATGATGGTGGGGTTATAATAATTAATAGGATTGGAGTGGTTGATGTAAAGGCCTTTATTTTCATTTCCATTTACGATTAACCACTCAATTTATAAATTTGAGTAGTTAATCAATTTTATCTATATATAAATAAATTATTTTTAATCAATTTTCAAAAATTAAAAAAAAAAAAAAAACTAATTCCAAAGGAACCTATAACTTACACTTCTATGTAACAGATACAAGTGTTTTGCAGATAGAATTTCAGTGTTCAGGAGGGCGTGATATGGAAATTTTTGGTTATAAGATATATTATGTTCTCATTCTGCTTTGTATTTTCTAATGACATTACCTCCATTTTCATTTTGTAATTGGTTGTTACTATTGGTGTAAGTTGTGACTTGAGATTGGTTAGCCTAAAAGTGATACCAATTGGATTATCTTTGGATGGTTTGTTTGGTTCTCGGCTGAACACATGAACCAATAAAGGATAGTTTATTTTTGGGTTGTAGGAGCAGGATTATGTGACCCAAACAATGAACCAAACATGTATAAACCAAGGTATGGCAATGAAGTGGGTTACATGGGTCTCCTCTTTGTTCAATCTTTCTTTAATTGTTTTTGGTCCCATGACCTCTTTCTCTCTTTCATGTACCTTCATTATTCATCTGTAAGAGATTATCATACCTTCTCTTTCCCCACATTATACTTAATTAAATTTCGAAAGTGACGGGCTTGTGCATCATGTCCTTGTGTAGGGGATTAGCATTTTGTGTTGGTCTTTTAGTTCCTTTCATCTAATTGTATGTTTTCTTTTCATGTAAAACAAGGTTTGTTACTTTTTCTCAGTTTTAATTTTACCACATTATTGGACTAAGTTGGTAGTATGACACAAAATTATAGCAGTTTGGAGCAATAGGTTGTCATGAGATACTTGCCCTGTCATCTTCTCTTTTTCCACATATAGGTTAGTACCTCCATCACTCCATGTCTTGAGTTATCAGTCATTCAGTTATTTGTCCCGTATTACATTTAAGAAACAATTCTTGCTGCAAAATATGTATTTGCATTTAACTTTAGTATTAATTTTTATTAGTTGTCTTGTAATTTTTATCAATTTTTACAAGACAATGGTTGTATGGAAGATAAACTACAGTCCAGTCCAACGAAATTCTGGCTGCACATACTAATAAATTAATTAAAATTTTGTATTAATTTTTATTACAACTAATATATATTTAGTTTTTCATTTTGTTGTTTTATTGTAATTACCTTTCTTTGGAAGGAAAATGTATAACCTTTTGGTGAAAAACTAAGACCAAAATCATATGTATTTATTGTGACTTTATATACTTATTACTATTATTTGAAAAAACTATAGCAAAGTTTTACTGGTAAGACTAACTGTATGATACATTAGTAATGAGAAGAGACGCAATATAGGATGGGCGGTACTCCTCTACAGTCTACCCAATATCCTTTGTATGACTTGGGGGTATTTACAAATCTAAGAAACATTTAGAACACAAAATATCATCACAAGGCATCCCAATACATATGGGAATCTTTGGGTTTCTTTTTTCCCTATTGGATTTTTTTTTATTATCTACATTGAACAACTTGCTAAAACAGGTTTTGTTATGAAGCACGGTTTAATACATCAAGTTTTTTTTATCATATTTGCATTTTGGAGAACTATGTGAGTGTGGTTTCTATGATAGGTTACTTTCCCTATATTAGTATATTGTCTTCGAAGGAAATCGAGTACTTACCTTAAACTTGACTTTAACGGAGTCCACTTCAAAGATGTATTCACGAAAATAGTATGCTTAAATGGCCATAAATATTTGGAGTCAAAACGTTTGCATCACCTTTGTGATTGTGGGATTAGAGTTTTCACTTTGTTGTTTGTCTCCACTTCTATCAAGTGTTCTGTGTTAGTACAGATTGGTACGCACGGTAATTGGATTAAAGTTTGGGATTTGTTGTCTATCAGTCCTATGTAGCCATATGTCTCCATCAAAGTCCCTCAAACAGTGCCTTGAGCAGTAAACTGTCTGTCTTAGCCATTTTTAGCCTAGAGATGTATCCCAAATTATTTATTGAGTTGTTTGGAAAATTCTTTGGATCTTTTGTGATATTTTTTTCCTAATAGGCGCATCCTAAACTAATGTAGGTGCGATATTTTCCTCAAATTGAGAAGTTTTAATTAACTGCAGACTTTTTTTAAATCTATGCCTCTTATGTAATGTCACTACTATTTAAGCACGATGAGTTAAGGAAAAAGAAATCAACATTGAGATCAGTCTCTAGGACATTTTTCAGCAACCATGTCAATGCCTTAGAACATGGTTAATTAATTATTTCCTGAATGTAGCCTTATATACCTCCTATCATCATGAATCCTACAATACATTGGTCATACATATATAATGCAGCATAAGTAGGAATACATTGAGAAATATTCAAAATAATAACACAATCATAAAAAAAAATTTATCACGCGCAACGCGCGGGTCTGTGACTAGTTACACTATAATTTGTAGTAGACTTCTTTTATTGAAAATATGGTCTTTTAAGGACTCATATTCACCCGCGTCCAACACGTATTTCGTAGGGAGTATGTCATCTACCCGTAATAAAATAAGAAATGTGATGAGAGAATGAAATATGTACTTGGGGATAACCATTTTCTTCCTCTCACATATCGATCAAAATATGATTCCAATGGTCCACTTCACGACTGTCATGCCTTGACTACTGTTGTCACATTCCATGACTGAAGCAATGATAGCACCACATGACCATTCTGGATCTTGGGATCTCTTTGTTGAGATAGTTTGAGAGATTGAAAAGGTGCTTAATGAAATGGCCACTCCTGTTGATTTGAATCATTTGATAGACTACATTTTATTTTTTGGATAAATTGATAGGCTACTCACCTATCAAAAATTAAAAGACCTATCAAAAATAAATTGATAGGCTACTTTGCTTTCAGCTTCCCATTATTTAGACCTCTTCCTCCATTCTTAAGAACATAAGTTGAGACGATATCAAGTGCATTTCCTCTATGTCAATCACGAAGAAGTGATGTCTTAATTTTGTCTTCTCAAACTGAATACTTCTTATGTCAAATCTAATGCTTCATAATTTGGTGCAAGGCTGTATACAATTGCTCTCTTGTGTGTTTTCATTGAGACTGAGTTCTTTTTTGTTACAGTGGATTGACAGAGAAGGAAAGACCCCCCTCATCGTGGCGTGCATGAATCATGAATTGTTTGATATTGCCAAAACTCTAATTGAATTGGGTGCCAATGTCAATGCTTATCGTTCCGGTATGCTTGTGAAAGTACTTACATTGTCCAACGGGTTATTGGTTATTATGTTACAAATGATTGTTGCTATTTGGCTATGGGTCATATTTAAAAGTGCAGCTGAAAATCAGGAGGCTGAAAATCAGGAGGAAAGTATTTCTAGACCAAAACCACCTAAATTGTAGAAGGTAGACAGCTAGCAAATTCAAAATATCACCGCTAGCAATCCTTATTTCTTATGGAAAGTCTAACGGCTGTTACACATAATTTGCTCCCTATTTTTTCTCCTCTATACTTATCCATCTAAATGGATAATATACAAAATGTAATAGTTTCTATGTAAATGAAATACCAGCTCTTTCTATCTCAAGGTGAGATAGAATTTCTCAAGAATTCTTTATGGTATCATATCCAACCTTGAGATAGAGAGAGAAACAAAATTCTGTATTTTTTTTTCTTCTTAAACCCACCATGTCAACCACATCAAGCTCTTCCCCTGCCCTCACTCAATCTGATGACTACCCATATCCTATGACACAGAATATTGCAAATTTTGTGTCACTTCGTCTCTCCTCTACCAACTTCCTTTTCTGGAAAACACAAATGCTCAATATCCTTGAGAGCTATGACTTCCAAGGCTTTATCAATGGTGAAGTTCAACCACCACCCCAGCTCATCAATAATGCTGACTCTGGCACGCAAACTAATCCTACATTTGTGAAGTGGCGCAAAACTGATCGTCTTGTCAAAGGTTGGTTGACAACTTCTTTAGAAAAAGGAATATGTTAAGGAGTTATAAACTTTTTTACAATTTGTTTTACATTGTGGTGAGTGCGGAGGGTAAGAACCATAAAGCATTGATCAGAAAGCAAAGTCACTGAACATTCCTTCAATACGAAGTTACTGAAACACAGTTTTTTTTTTTTATGTAGAGCTGAAACACAGCTTAGTGCTGAGTGATAGAGTGTGTGATTCAAAAGCAAAACCCTTTTATTAAAGAATCCATAGATTCTGTGTTTGGTTTTTTTTTTTTTTTTTTTTTCCTTCTGTCTTGAGAATCTTTATGGGTTTGTTGTCTCTCTCATTTTCCTTCTGTTTTTCTTAGTCTTGAATTATGGGCCAAAATCTTGAAGCCATGAACAAACCACGCCCCAGAGCAGAGTTGCTCTATGAACTGGTCAGCACTGGAAATATCGTAGCCATTAAAGCTCTTTGCGAAGAAGGTGTTAGCCTTGAGGTAAACCTCACAATGCTCCTCATCGTCTCCACTAAAAAAAAAACTATTTAGACCTTCAAATTTACATACTATTCTTGATATTTTATATGTTTGGGACATCCTAGCAAAAGTAATGGGTTTTCAAATTGTAAATTATAAAACGAAGAAGTAGCTAAATCCTAGTTATTAGAAATGGACTGGATATAATATAATGAATATCCATCACATAACTTCGATACCAAATTGTGTTATACTTTGTAGGAAGCTTCTTCTATTGAAAATATGGTCTTTCAAAGACTCATATTCACCCATGTCCAGCACTTATTTCTTAGGGAGTGCATCATCTACCTGTAATGAAACAAGAAATGTGGTGAGAGAATTATTTATCAGCTTGGGGGTTACCATTTTTTTTTTCTTTCACTTATAGACCAAATTATGATCCAAATGGTCCACTTCATGACTTAAGCAATGATAGCTATGTGTGACAAATCTGGAACTTGGGATTTCTGTGTTGTGATAATCTGAGAGATTGAAAAGGTCACTTCTGTCAATTTGATAGGCAACGTTGCTTTGACCTTTTCATTATTTAGTATCTTCCACCATTCATAGGAAACTAAGTTGAGACCGTATCTAGTGTATTTCCTCTATGTCAATTACAAAGAAGTGACATCATTCGCTTTGACATTGATAAGAAAGAAATGGTGGAAGTTATGTATTATCTTTTCTCAGATTGAATACTTTGTACGTCAGGTATAATGCTTGATAATTTGGTGTGAAGCTGTATACGATTGCTCTATGTGTGTGTGTTTACATGGAGACTTGAGTTTTTTTTTTTGGTTACAGTGGGCTGATAGAGAAGGAAAGACCCCCCTCATTGTGGCGTGCATGAATCGCGAATTGTTTGATGTTGCCAAAACTCTGATTGAATTGGGTGCCAATGTCAATGCTTACAGTCCTGGTATGCTTATGAAAGTACTTACATTATCCAATGGGTCATTGGTTATTATTTTATAAATGGTAGTTGCTATTTGGCTATGTCATTTTTAAAAGTCAGTTATCTCATTGCATAACATATACAAGGCCATTCATGTTTAATTTGATTCATATTTGAATTATAAACCAGTAATGATTAATTTATATTAATGCTACCAATAACAGAGAAAGGTAATAAGTTAAGCTTGTATGGAAGTTTAGCCAATAATACTACTATGAACATGTAAGTTGATTTCAATCTTCTTCATTATTTTTGTAATAGGGCGTCATGCGGGTACTCCTTTACATCATGCAGCAAAAAGAGGCTTGGCACAGTCTGTTAAGTCACTTCTTTCCCAAGGAGGTTTGTCATAAACTAGTAGTGTGGGTTATGTTTTTGTTGCTGTAATAAACCTATAAATTATCTGCTAGTGTAACAATTATTTGTTGCAAATTGAAAGACCTAGTCTATTGATTCATGTTTTAGCAAATGCTCTAGTGAGGGACTATGATTCTCAAACTCCACTTAATGTTGCTAGAATAAACGGGCATACCAGTGTTGTTCGTGAGATTGAGGTATGCTTGACAGATGTAGAAGTAAAAAATTACTCAAAAGTTTTCTATCTGTATCTGTATGGTTTCATATGGTTAAAGTTTTACTTTTTATTTGTTGCATTTTAGAAAAGTATTTGCTATTTCTCTGGCTGGCTGCAGGAATTTTATGGTCCAGGCTTTCTTGAAGCATTAACGCCTCAACTGTTATCAAGAAAAATGTTTGTATAGCGTTCATTTTTTATTTATTGTTAATTCATTCCATGTTATGCTCTTTGCATAGAATCATTTTTCTTGTAAAAACAATGTTATGTCATTAATATTCCAGCACCACTGGGACTTTGCCAATGCAAATTATAGATTCAAAATCTACTCTTACTTTCAAGGGGAAATTTGAAGTGTTCTGTTATTATAAACAATGCATATACATATGCACTGATTAGAATTCATTACTTGCAGTTGGGTTTTTGTTATACCTTGGGGTTCCAGTAATTCTACAATGCCTCGCAAAATGGAGCTCTTCATTTATCCTGATTTGCAGGTACAGCAGAACGTAATTGGGGAGCTTTTTGGTAGTATTATGACCTGAATTTCATTGTTTGTTGAAATATATTGTCTTTTTTGTTGCCAAAACCTGTTATGAAATTGTATGATGATGAGAGAGACTACCATAGTGTGGCTAGCATGATCCCAAGTATGGCTTAAAAAGTAGAAGTGTAGTATGATCCCAAGTATTGATAATTCTGTTGACATTCCCTCCTCAAATTGGAGCATAGATGTCCCTTTTGCCTTTCTTGCATGCAAAGATAACTGTGAGCATGTGTCTTAGCCTTTCTTTCTAGGTATTCACTTGGTCACTTAGTTGCTCACCTGTTTGTACTTAAAAGGCATGAATTAAATTGAAAATGTTCTATGATAGAAGAAACTAAGAAAGGCTTCTTATCTTTTTGCGTTATTAGTCCCTTTTCTTTTTTAATCTCTTTATTCTATTTTTGTGTCATTTAGGGATATTTTTTATGGAAAATATTTTTTTATTGGTAAGTAACACACACACCCTGTGGGTCTTGAACGCATGACTTTACCCTCCTTATTATTAAGGGAGGAGGAAATGTCATTTGAGCTAGAGCTCATTGGCAAGTTTTGATGGAAAATCTTGTCTACCATACACATCTCCCTCATCCCTTTATTTTTATTTATATTTAAAATAAGCAGTATTCCTTAATTTCCTTCAAATTTAAATTAACTTTTTGGGTAAAGGAAAGGTGGGCTTTGATGGATGGTTTACTCAATTCAGTCTTTGGTCAGTTGCCTATTCCTCCTCCTCAAGATAGATACCAATAACTATGATGGCGTCATGTATTCATACTTATTGTCATTGAAAATGTTGCTATCTATCAGTTATGAGAGAAAAGTCCTGATTTAAGGATCCAATACAACATGCTTATAGGTTCATCTCATGTGTAAAAATTCATGTCCCAAAATGGTCCCTTTCCACTTCTTAACGGTTCTCTTTAAGTAGATAATGACGGTGTTATTTGAACTAGCATTATCCACCATCGTAGTGAAAATGCCATCAATATTCCTATAGCAGAGAAGGATGAAGCACAAAGATAAGTACCCATTCTCATGCCATGTGGCAGTGCCAAAGAACCACATAAATAAGTGAGAAATTTATTGCTGCAGCAACAATAATCAATCAGCCACCAGCCATCAACAGGACTGCTGAGTGTGGCTGTAGCAAGTCAAACACTACAATTTGGATCCAAGTAAGATTTTTCGAAACCAAATGATGCATTTAAGAAGTAGTTTAAGATCCTTATAGAGGGGAAAATCCTAACTGGGAAAACCATGATGAGTTAGCAAAGCCTCTCTCTGGTGGAAAATGTCGAAAATTTGTTGAGCCATAATTTGAACAACCTCAAATACTGGTTGGCTAGAAGCTGGACTTGTAGATTATTTCCTTCTAAGAGTTGTGTAATATGTCTTATGGTTTGTTCTTCAAATTATAGGAACTGTCTTACTCTTTCATATGCTACTGTCATTTATTTGTTTCAAACTGTAATTTTGATCAATGAACAGAAAGCACAGCCTTGTACGGTTATTGCTCTTTGGAAGGCCAAAATTGAGGAACCCAAGTTTCAGCAAAAGGATCCGGCACTCATTATATTTGACCAGCCTAATAGTAATTTCTTGCCAATGAAACTATTATCTCTGGATCATTTATAATGGAAATATTTTTTACATAAATAATTAATTTATGTGGAGCCTGAAGAATCTCTATTTGTCATGATTTTCTTTTATATAAGTGCTATTATCATGATGTCTTAGTCTGAAACTTTTTTGCTTTCTTTTATGGAGTGGGGGATACCTATCTTTTTAGTAGATATTTTGTAAACATAGAACTGAAGCAAACGGTGTTGTAGCCTTGTGACCTGGTTTGCTCTTAGCATGCCTACCTGCACGGAGAAATGGAACTTTTGAATACTGAATTGGCTGTTTTTATCTTTGAAGTGATAATAATCATGTAAGTAGCATGTCACCTCTAGTGCAGGTAGCAATATCTTAAACCTGGCATACCTTTAAAAGTGAATGTGTCTAACCATTTATTTTGGCATTCTGATGGTCTCACTTTCATTTTTAATTTTTTACTTTAATTTATTATCATTAAAAATAAATAAGTTGTACTTGGTATCTGCACATGGACACATTTTTGCACCTCAGAAAAGTGAGAAGCGATATTGTTCCAAAGTTTTAATAAACAATTTTCATACATGTTTACACAAATGTTTAATGTTCTTTTAGACTCTTGCTTTTATAGCCTCCTTTTGTCATTAATTTAATTTAATGAGAAAGGGATATCATGATGGGCTCATTTACCTACTCTAAATTGATAGAACTGCTCCAGTTGAATTTTTACTATTTTGAGTTTGTCCCTAAATGATCAATAGTTGAGACTGACAACTAAAATATGAACAGTCAGAGGGCATGTGCTACTGAGCACAGTTTATGCTTCTTGTTTTGAAACAGCATATACTTAATGTCTGTTCTCCTTTCTAAGCTTTTCTTGTCTATTGATCATATCTTTCTTTCGTTGATTAAGAGTACGCTCTCTAGTCTTCCTACTTACTATTTATCACTTTTTACCATTCCCTCGCATGTGGCTAATAAGCTTGAGAAGATTCAGAGGGATTTCTTGTGGGGGGATTCGAAGCTTCATCTGGTGGGGTGGGATAAGGTGTGTGCTCCTAAGGTTAATGGTGGTTTGGGCATAAGGAAGATAACTACGTTTAATAAGGCTTTACTAGGGAAATGGTTATGGCGGTTTGGGGTTGAGGAGACTCGTCTTTGGCGGAGGGTAGTAGCCCTGAAGTTTGGAGAAGAGTGGGGGGGTTGGACGTCCAAATTAGGCAGGGGTGGTTATGGATGTGGTTTATGGAGAAGTATCCGAAAAGGTTGGGAGGTGTTTAGCAAACACATTCGGTTTGAGGTAGGTATGGGGGATAGGGTGAGGTTTTGGATGGATCAGTGGTGTGGGGACTTACCTCTCCACCTTTCCTTTCCTGTTGTGTATGGGATTGCTATCAATAGGGAGGCTTCTGTTGCTTCGTCTCTCGAGCGGATGGGGACCGAGGCTCAGAGGAGTTGGAAGGTGCTTCTCCTTAGAAACCCGAATGATTGGGAGTCGGGAGATGTGGATGATTTCCTTCATATTCTGGGTGATAATTTACCTCAGGCTGAGCAAAGAGATCGTATGATTTGGAAGCTATCAAAGAAGGGGGAGTTCGATGTTCGCTCGTTCTATGATAAGCTTTGTTGTCCCTTGCCTATTATTTTCCCTTGGAAAGGTGTTTGGAAGGTTAAGGCCCCGGTGTATGTCTCTTTCTTTGTTTGGTCTGCAGCTTGGGAGAAGATTCTTACAAGGGACATTCTACGGTGTAGAGGCTTTGATTTTGTTGATTGGTGTATCTTGTGTCGGAGTAATGGGGAGTCGGCGAATCACTTGCTTCTTCACTGTGGAAAAACTTTTCAGTTGTGGAGCTTGGTTTTCAGATCTTTTGGGATTTCTTGGGTCTTGCCTAGATCGATTGCAGACACTCTTTGCGGCTAGTGGAACTGGCTCGGAAAGCACTCTTCTAGGGTTTGAAATCTAGCTCCATTGTGCCTTATGTGGTGCATTTGGAGGGAGCGTAACTGGCGCACTTTTGAGGATAGGGACAAAACCGATGATCAGCTGCTTGCTTACTTTAGTGGCACTCTTTTTGACTGGTCTAGGGCTTGGGGACTCACCTCTAGTGATTCTATCCCTATGTTCCTTAGTTCTCTTCTTTGTAATTAGTCTTTGTTGGTTTTTTTTTTGTTTTTTGTGTTTTTGTTTTTTGTTCTTTTCTTTTCTTTTCTTTTTTCTTTTTGTTCCCCTCTCTGTATCCTTTGTGTTGTCTTTGTTCTCTTGTGCTTCTTTAATATAATTTTCTTACTTATCAAAAAAAAAAAAATCTTTCTTTATCAGGAACTCGGAATACACTTACATCTCCCCTTGAGGGTGATAAACAAGTACTTCAACAACTTTATAATGCATGCATAGGAATTCCTCAGGTAAATCATCATAAACTGTTCACAGATTGTAGTTCCACTCACTAGTACATGCATGTTGCCTGTATTTTCACATGTCGCACCTGATAGTTACATAGGCTTTTGAACTCTGTTGGTATGGATGACTGCTTACAGAAATTGAAACCATGTGCCTCAGTCCTCACTCTCGATAAAATGTATGCATATTTTCATCAGCAACATGGTGCCTTATGAAGGATAATTTGTCCTGTATACTACAAAGAATATGGTTATTTCTTTTAAAGTTTTTTTTTTTTTACCAAGACAAGCAATTATTGCATGATCATGTGGATTTTTAATTAACAAATAGGAATACGTGATGGAGTATGTTTAAACATCCTCTTCTAAAACATATTAATGACAGATTAATTTGAATGCAAATTGCTCTCAGTTTTAATTATGAGACAATCTACTTGCACATTAACAGTAGCTGGTTTTAGATAAGGATGTTGAATTGATCATAGATCAGTCAATTGGGTGGGATGGAGGCTTGCCTAAGCTCATCCCAAATAAGTGTCTGCTCATCAAGCTCATCCCAGCCCAAATTCAATTCTAAAGTTTACAGCTTCTGAGCTCAGCCCATTTTGTCTGGGCAAGTTTCTGGCTGAGTTTGGGCTGGCCTGTGATTAATTCCACTAAAACTTAAGATAGATTTAATTCATGAAGTAATTTTAGCAAGGTATTTTGACCCCCAAGACATATGGGTTTGTATTATGTGTCTTGACAAGCAAAATTCTTTTTTGTGATTAATTTATTTAAGGACCATTTATTGCATTTGTCCTAAAAGTCTTCCATAGACTCCAGTGTTTGACTCTGTTGGTTGAAAAAAGACTTCCAAAAAAAAATATAGTTCTGTCTAACTTTCAGCCTTGTATTATTGATCACATTGTTGTAAACATGTCCAATTTGAAAGGGCCCAGTGATGGGGAACCATGTTTCAGTAATAATGGCGCTCCTCAGTGAGCATTGTGGAACACATAAATGGTTGCCTTTGAATAGATACCATCATGAAATAAAAAAGGAAGAAAAGAAAAAAGAAGATAAAGACGTTTAAGCACTCTTCCCATACTTCGGCAAAGTAAGGACTTTCACTTGCATGGTAGAAATCAAGGAATTCTGTTAGCTTAAAGCATTACAATCAATATCAAGCACCTTCTCAAAATTTGGCAAAGAGAGAGTGGGATCTTTAATAACCTTTTTCTTGATGATTTCAAAGTTCTTGTCAACTTTATTTGCCTACTTGAACTCCTTTCAACTATTTGGTGATAGAGGTAATGATGGTGCTGAATCCTTTGATGAACCACTGATAGGACGATGCAAGACCATGAAAACTTTGAATGTCATAAAATGATTTTGGTGTAGGCCAGCTTGGGATTGATTCAGTGTTTGCTTGGTTCTATTTTTATCCCCTTGTTAGAAACGAAATAGTCCAAAAATACAAGGCCACGGTAGAGAAGTGGCACTACTTCAAGTTGCTGAACAACTTTTGTTCCTTTGAAAGTTTGAATACTTATTGAAGTGGCACTAATTGTAGATGTTCCTTTAAAGAACGTAGCAGTTACCATAGTGTGGCATTTTGAGTCCTTTTGTTTGTATCTATAGAAGCTATTATGCACAGCTAGGATCATATTGAAGTTTGCATCTCAATTATCTTCCTGTAAGTAGAAATCTTGAACGCATTGTTTTACTTTCAATTATCAAATTCACCTTTGGTTTAGAAGTTCTAAAAACTTCAGGATTTACTTGATTTAGAACTGTGGAAGAGGTTCTCCGTGAGAGGAACTTAGGCTTTGGTAGAGCCTGAAAAGCTAGTCATCCTTGCAAATGTGGCAAATAATGGATTAAATTTGAAAAGTTATCGGGTATCTTGTGCTTTCGTTGTGTATATTTCCAAAAGTTGTGAGTGATATTAAAGGAAAGCAGGCTTCAATTGGATCTTGGAAAGGATGAAGAAAAATAAAAGGAAATCATTGAATTGCTGAGTTTCGCTAAACATTTCATGAGATTACCACTTGTGTGTTATTACTAAACTCTTCATTTTTCAGGTTACGCCTCCCCCAGTGCCTACCCAAACCTCAACTCCAGAAGCTGCACCTCAAACTGATGAGAGTGGAAATTATAAAGGGTGGAGTGTACCTGACTCTGGCCCAGTTGGCAATCCAACTCAACATGCCCAAACCAGTGATAACATTTCCCCATCTGCTCCACCTATTCCTGAGGATTTGGATGGAGCTTCTGTAACAAATGATATGAAAGATGGGGGCAGTTCTTCCTCATGTGCGATATGTTTTGAAGCTCCGATAGAGGGAGCTTGCATTCCCTGTGGGCACATGGCGGGTTGCATGGCTTGTTTGAATGAGATCAAAGCCAAGAAAGGGGATTGCCCTGTATGCCGAGGCAAGATAAATCAGGTTGTTAGGCTTTATGCCGTCTGATAGGTGAATAGATTATGATTGGAGCTGGCCTGCAGGTGGGATTGATTCAAGGTTTTCACATATTCATCTTAATATATGTGGATTTATCATGAGCTTGTAGCATGAATTTAATGAGGCTATGTATATAAATATGTACAGGGCAACAGGGCCATTGTTGGGCAGTCTGCATGGTTATAAAACAAGGCAGAGTTTTATTTATTTATTTTGTGAGCTTGTAACATGCATTTAATGGGGCACTGTGGATATAAGTGTAAGCCACAAGACCCATGTTGCGAATGTACTGTATAGCTAGGGAGGAACTTCCCATACTACAAGCAGTGAACGTAGGCCGAAATTTTATTGCGCTAGAGTTAATTTATTAAATAAAGTTTTTCTACCTTAAAGAGGTCGGGGTGGGGACGGGTTCTACTTGCCCAGCCATGCCTCGCCTTGAAAATATATATAATTTAGTGTTTTATATTCATATTTTAGTTATAACTAGTCGTGATATGTGAAAATATATAACTATTATATAATAGGGTGTAATATATAAAAAGTAATAATTGTTATTGTAGGGTGTTAAGCCCAGCAATATATATCTATATATATATTGAGTCGGGGGCCCAACCCAAGGATACGAAGTAATCTGAGGAGGGGTGAACATTATCGGGGGAGTCTGTGTTAGTAAGTGAAAAGGTTAGTTTTGATTATAAGGGTCCATGAGGGTGGTTCGAGAATGAATGCTTCCTCGGCTGATCAAAGCCGAGGTCTGAAGGGGTGGTCTCCCATCTAAGGCAACGCTCCAGGAGATTCTATTGATATGGATAGGCATCACAAAAGCACTGGATAGAGGAAAGTTTTAAAATATCTAAAGAGAAAACTGCTACCATCGCATTGAATGCTCTGCACCTAATCAACTAGGCGCATTAATGTGAAGATAATACCTAAACAGTAATTTTCAACCTTACAGTTACTACCAAAGACTTTAGGAAAGTGCTAATCAGACAAGGATCAGCACCAGCAATCTACCATACATGTGGAGGGGAGGGATGAAAAAAAGATAGTAGTAAAAAACAAAAAGAATACCCTGAAGGAAAGGGATCGGAGAATTAAGAGAGAAACATTGTTGCAATAAAAACTATACTTGTAATCAACTTCAAGAATTATATTCAAGAACTGATCTCCTCAGACTGTGCTAAGGATAATTTTCATTAGATACAACCACTATTTTTACTTTGTTGTCATTTGAACTCACTATAATCGTTACCTAACTCATTAAAGCCTAATTTTTCAAGTTATTCTCTACAAATTTATTGTATTGGGCTCTTTGGGCCTAGATCCTTTTAACTTTTGGACTTAGGTTAAATTGTGTCATTACAATTAGTGTCATTTGTGGGAAATTCTTGTGTTTTAGTGAGTTTGACATCCAACTATGATAGGTTTAGGTCCAAATCTGGAGGAATCTATAGGGTCCCAACATCAAGATCATTTTATTAATCTTAAGCGAAAAAGGGATCGGGAGGTTAGTATGCATACCACCCATACTAGTAGGAGCCAGTCTCGAAGCGGGAGCTATCTTTCTCATGAGGAGGATACCAAAGCCATGCAACTAGCGATTGATCATTTGAAGAAGAAGTTGCGCCACGAACGGTGAAGGCGAACTCCCTCCAATTTTGACTTCTCTTCTGACGATGAGGAGGATGGTAATTATAGACCCAAGTCAAGGACTCTTCCTAGTGAGTCTTTTTCGTATAATGAGGACTACCACCATGAGCGCAGAAACATGAGCTTATCTTCTAAAGGCTTGGGAAATGATGCGATGAGTAGAGCACTCAACCAAATTTCTAGATCACCTTTCACGCATAGAATTGAGAGAGGGAGACTTCCTCGGCGGTTCACTCAACCCACGTTCACCATGTACAATGGTCGAATAGACCCCGTGGAACACGTAAGCCACTTCAACCAGAGAATGACTGTGCACTCCAAGAATGAGGTCTTGATGTGCAAGGTGTTCCCCTCTAGTTTAGGGCTCGTGGCCATGAGGTGGTTTGATGGCTTAGGAGCAAGTTCCATTGATTCCTTTAAGGAACTTACTCGGGCATTTGGATCTCACTTTATTACGTGCAGCAGAGTTCCTCGGCCCTTAGATTCCTTGTTGTCTATGTCCATAAGAGAATGGGAGACCCTAAAAACGTACTCGGACAGATACTGAGAGATGTTCAATTAGATAGATAGTGATTTTGATGATGTGACTATAAGAACTTTCAAGGTCGGCCTACCTGTCAAGTATGGTTTGAGGAAGCTTTTGACTGGGAAACCTGCTAGCAGTGTACATCAACTGATAGACCGAATTGATAAGTATAAGCGGGTCAAGGAAGACCAATAACAAGGCAAGGGGAAGGCTAAGGTTATCCCTCAAAAGATGAGGGATTTCAAGTTGGATCGCTACAACAATAACCGGCCCCGGAGAGACTTCGCTGGGCAATCGAGATCTACCACTACTCAAATGGTTAACACAGTGTTCTGAGAACCAATACACCAAGTCTTGGAAAAAATTAAGAACGAGCCATTCTTTAAGTGGCCAAATAAGATGGGAGGTGACCCCATAAAGCGCAATTAAAGCCTTCATTGTCAATACCACCAGGACCGAGGGTATACCACAGAAGACTGTAGAACTTTGAGGAGTCATCTAGAGCAACTAGTCAGGAAAGGGAGGCTGAAACAATTTCTACATCAGCCTAGTGGACCAAAGGGTCTGACAAGATTAGGATTTCAGGGGAATGCTTTTTCTAGAGCCCTATTGGGCACCATCAATGTCATCTTTGTGGCCCTAGGAAGCACTGGTTCTCACCTTTCCAAGGTGATGTCTATAACCCGACCACCAACCGAGGACTCTAAACCTAAGCTGAAGAGGGCTAGAGTAGAGAATTGGCCATCGATGAGTTTCTTTAAGGAGGATAAGGTGAGAACCATACAGCCACATGATGATGCCTTGATGGTCACCCTCAGGATAGGGGGATATGATGTTAGGAGGGTGATGGTGGATCAAGACAGTGAGGTAGAGATTATGTACCTTGATTTGTACAACGAACTGGGCTTAAAACCTGAGGACTTGACAACTTATGATTCGCCTCTGATTCTGAGGGGCTAGATTCGACTTCCCGTACAAATAGGGTTAGAGGTGGTGAAAGTGGATTTCATTATAGTGGATGTTTATTCTCCCTACATAGCCATTGTAGCAAGACCCTGGCTTCATGCCCTGGGAGCCATTTCCTCCACTCTGCATTTGAAAGTGAAATATCCGTCTAAGGATCGAATTAAGGAGCTGGTTGGGAGCCAATCCATGGCAAGGCAATGCTTGGTCGCTGCAATAATGCATCAGTCAGTAGTGGAGTCTTCGGCCTCTGTTGAAGGGAGTTTATAGTAATCAAGAACTCCGAGGTTACTTGTGCAGGAGACAGCCGGGGGGGGCAGAGTGTGAGAATTTAGATAAGATTATGATAGATAATGATTCGGAAAGGTTTTTTTAGGTTAGGGCTTAGCTGCCTCCTTAGGAAAAGGAGGAGCTGATAAAGTTTCTTAGGAGGAACATTGACGTGTTCGCGTGGAGTGCCTATGAAACTCTTTGGGTGGATCCGAACTTCATTTGCCATCATCTGAATGTCTATCCATCTATCATTCCCAGAAAGCAACCACCTCAGCATTCATCTAAAAAGCATTCTGATGCTGTCAGAGACGAGATGATCAAACTTAAGCAGATCGGAGATATTAAAGAGGTTTTTTACCCCAAGTGGCTAGCCAATACTGTAGTGGTGAAGAAGAAGACTGAAAAGTGGCAGGTATGTGTGGACTTCACAGATTTAAATAAGGCCTGTACAAAGGACCCTTTCCCTATGCCTTAGATTGATTAGCTAGTGGACACAACTATAGGTCATCCTCGGATGAGCTTTTTGGATGCCTTCCAGGGATACCACCAAATACCACTAGCTCTGAGTGATCAAGAAAAGATAGTTTTTGTCACTCCCACTGGAAATTACCACTACAAAGTGATGCCCTTTGATTTAAAGAATGTAGGGTCTACCTATCAAAGGATGATGACCAGGATGTTTGAGCCACAGTTAGGAAAAAATATTGAGATTTATATAAATGATATGGTGGTAAAGAGTAAGGTAAAATCCGAGCATGTTAATGACCTCGGGAATATCTTTGGGATATTAAGAAAACACAAACTGCGCCTTAATGCTTCTAAGTGTTTTTTTGGTGTTGGTTTAGGAAAGTTCTTGGGGTATATGGTCACTCACTGTGGAATTGAAGTCAACCTTGACCAAGTTAAAGCAATTAATAGTTTGTAGCCACCTCGAAATCCCAAAAAGGTCCAGAAGTTAACAGGGATGACTGCTGCTCTAAACCGATTCATTTCTCAGTCAACAGACAGGTGCAGGCCTTTCTTCCTGTTATTGAACAAGTGGAAATGATTTGAATGGATTGAAGAGTGTGTCTTGGCTTTCCAGCAGTTGAAGGAATACCTATTTCGGCCACCCATTATATCTAGGCCTGAGATGGATGAGGTTTTGTTTGCTTACATCATAGTGGCTTCCCATGCTATGAGCTTGGTGCTGGTGTGGGTTAATAGTGATATGCAGAGGCCAGTTTACTATGTGAGCAAATCACTGCATGAGGTTGAGGTGCGTTACCTACCACTAGAAAAGGCCATTTTAGCAATAGTTCATGCTACACATAAGCTCCCCCACTATTTCCAATCCCATACAATTTTTGTCTTAACTTAACTTCCACTTAAATCACTTATTCGGAGTGCTAATTACACTGGAAGGATTACCAAGTGGGGTACAATCTTAGGGGTTTTTGATATCAAATATATGTCTTGCACCTTTGTCAAGGGTCAAGTTCTTGTAGATTTGGTGGCCAAGTTCGCTGAATTTCCATTGGAAGAAAAAGTTGAAAAGCAAAACATGGATGGAAAATCGACAAGTGTGGTCTCCTTGCAAGAACCTTCATCTTGGAGGGTATACGTTGGTGGTGCGGCGAATCAAAAAGGATTTGGAATAGGGCTAGTTTTGATATCTCCTGAGAAGATCACTATTGAGAAATCCTTGAGATTGGGCTTCTCGGCCACAAACAATGAGACTAAATATAAAGCTTTATTAGTAGGGATGACCATGGTTCGAAAAATGGGAGGAAAAGTAGTGGAGGTCTTCTCGGATTCAAGGTTGGTGGTGGGCTAAGTAAAAGGAGAGTTAGAGGCCAGGGATGCGAGAATGTAAGAATATTTAAGTCAGGTTAAGCATTTACAGTCAGGGTTTGAGTCTTTCAACTTACAGCATATCCCTAGAAGTAGAAACACTCATACTAATTCTCTGGCCACTCTTGCAACCTCCTTAACGTAGAGCTTGCTTTGGGTTATCCTCGTTGAAGACTTATGTACGCCTACTGAGATGAAGAGTGAGGTGGTCCATATCCATCAAATTAGGGTGGGACCTAGCTGGATGGACTCCATAGTACTGTTCCTTAAGGAGGATATCTTGCCTGAGGAGAAGTCAGAGGCTGACAAAGCGTGAAGAAAGGCTCCTCAATTTTGCCTGTCCGAGTACTAAAAGCTGTACAAGCACTCTTTCTCTGGGCCATATTTGCTATGCACACAGAAGGCAAATCTTTGTCTCACAGAGCTCTCACTCAGGGATACTGGTGGTCGAGCATGTAGAAAGAAGCATAAGAGTATGTGAAGAAGTGCGACTAATACCAAAGATTTGCACCAAACATTCACCAACCAAAGGGGTCCTTAATCCTCTATCCAACCCTTGGCTATTTGCTCAATGTGGCTTAGATATTGTAGGACATTTCCCTAAGGCAGCAGGGAATAAGAGATAGTTGCTGGTCGGCATATATTACTTCACCAAATAGGTCGAAACTAAACCAATGGCAAATATCAAGGACGCGGATGCCAAGAGATTTATTTGGAAGAATATTGTCACTTGGTTTGGGATCCCCCATACCCTCATCTCTGATAATGGTTTTCAGTTTGATAGCAAAACCTTCAAAAGGTATTCTTGTGACCTGGGATTACGAATAGGTATTCCACCTCGGTTTATCCACAAGGGAATGAACAGGTCGATGCTGTCAATAAGGTCATAGTGAATGGACTCAAGAAGAGGTTGGATAATGCGAAGGAAAAATGGGTGGAAGAACTGTCACATGTCCTTTGGACATATCGGACCACACCTCATAGATCAATAAGAGAAACACCATTTTCAATGACTTATGGAGCCGAGGCTGTTATTCCTCTAGAGACTGGATTCCCAACACTAAGAACGAGTTCTTTTACTCCGAGCAATAATGATGGGCTGTTAAGGAAGAACTTAGAATTAATTGAAGTGTGAAGAGAAAGTGCCATGGTCCAACTAGCATATTATCAACACAAGTTCAAGTAAGGGTATGATGTCAACGTAAAGTTAAGGCCATTAGCACTTGGAGACCTAGTACTAAGAATAGTTTTTGGTACTGCAAAGAACCCAGCATGAGGAAAGTTAGGGCCCAACTAGGAAGGGCCATATCACATCACATCAGTGGCTAGAATAGGTGCATATTATCTTGAAGATCTATATGAAAATGTTGTACCACGCTCCTAGAAAGTTTTCTCTACCATATTTTGGTTTATTAAATTATGCGTCATACGTCCTACTATTTGTTTGAACATCAAACAGAATCTTGGTCATGCCTAGCTCCTCGGACTACATACTTTGGGTAAATTGATATTTTAAATTATCTATTTAAGTGTTAAACTAGACTTTAGCTATGTCTGGCTCCTCGAACCACATGCTTTGGGTAAATTAATACTTCTTATTATTCTATCTAAATGTTAAACAGAACCTTAGCTATGTGTTAGCTCCTTGGACCACATGTTTTGGGTAAATCAATATTTCCTGACATCTATCTAAGTGTTAAACAGATCCTTAGCTATGTCTAGCTCCTCGAACCACATGTTTTTGGTAAATTAATACTTCCTATTATTTTCCTAAGTATCAAACAGAACATTGGTCATGCCTAACTCTTCGACCACATACCTTGGGTAAATTGATATTTTAAGCTATTTTTTTGTGTGTTAAATAGAACCTTAGCTATGTTTGGCTCCTCGGACCACATGTTTTGGGTAAATTAATACTTCCATTTACATATGCAAAGTATCAAACAGAACATTGGTCATGCCTAGCTCATCGGACCACATACCTTGGGTAAATTGATATTTTAAGTTATTTTGCTAAGTATCAAACAGAAACTTAGTCATGCCTAGCTCCTTGGGTCACATACCTTGGGTAAGTTAATATCTTAAGTTATTTGTCTAAGTGTTAAATAAAAACCTAGTTATGCTTGGTTCTTCAAACCACATGCCTTGGGCAAGTTCATACTTTTTGTTATTTATCTAAGAATCAAGTAGAACCGGCCATGCTAAGTGACAAAAATCTTTGTTATAATGATATGATCAAATGAACACTCATGAGCATCACTTAAAGCATTTGAAAGTATGTCTATGATTTTGTTTGAAAACTGATTATCATCCCCAGTTCCTTAGACTTATTGATAAATGGAAAACTAGGTGGAGCCTGATATGAATAGATGCTCTGCAATTATATATGTTTTTGAGATTAATGTTACACTTTGTTGGGATTATGGACTTAGCAGGTTTAACTTGTTTTGTTGCTAATCCTGTGGGGTGTAGTAACTGTACTATCACTTATGCAAATAACTAAATTGAGCTATATCTCATTTCCATGTTAGTAAAGAGTTAAATGAAACGGAAGCTATGCTATAAGATCCATATAAATAACACAAGTATGAAACAAAAATTTATAACTGTCTTTAATATATATATATATATATATATATATATTAAACTGTTATTTCTATTTCCGAGACTTGTAATCAATATAATATAATATAATAAAAGGGGAGCAAAGAAGACAAGACAACTCAAGGCTTCATTTTTATCACAAGCTTGTCTTTTGCGGTCTTGCTAGGCTAAGTGAGAGCTACCATGAAGGATGCTAGACCCTTACCCTTGGGGTCCTCCTTGGTAGGTATTGGGAGAGTTGCTAGAACAATCTCCATATTGTGAGGGGCCTCATTTTCCTTGGATGGGTCCTTAGGGTCAACTGGGGGCAGGATAGCATCATGGGCCACTTGGTCACCTCGACTAGCTTTTCAGCACCCTCAAGCAGCTTTGCCTCTTTGGATAAGCTTTGGACGGAGGGAGAGATTTGGCTGGGCTCTCATTCCCAGTATCTACCTCCTTGGAGGTAGCATCAGCCTTGGGGCCCGAGGAGCTTGAAGCTTGAATGGTTGGAGGGTAGTACACACTTTCCACTCTCCTAAGGGCAGAGGAGGCCTCAGCCCCAGCTTGGTTGAGGGTCTCGTTCCACACTTGGAGGCAGTAGTACCTACATACCTCTGCGACCTCAGCCTTAAGGGCTTCTTTAGTCTCTATCATTCCCACTTCATACCCATCTTACTCCACTTGATCCTTGGCTTTCTCGGCATCTTCCAGTTTCTTTGACAGAATTTTTACTTGATCTTTGGCGGCGGCAAGATCGGCCTTGGTTTGGCAAAATTGTTTGCGCTAGGCCTCAGCTTGTTTCTCTGCCCCATTCAAGGCAAGATCGGCACTTCTTTTGTTCCTTTCAACCTCGGTCAGCTTGGTGGTTAGCTCTTGGGACTTTTTTTCTGCCACCGTGAAGGCCTTCACGGCAGCTATGCATCTTGCTTCTTCGTCCTTCATCATCCTGTGAGAGGAGTTTACTATTTCCTTGGCCTTGTGTGCAGATTAGACAGCCTTTCAAAAGAAAACAAAGAAATATATATATATATATATATATATATATATATATTTATATAAGTACAAGGATTAGAGAAAACAAGGATAGGTATGATAAAAAAAATTAAAAAAAAAAAAGAAAGAAAAAGAAAAATAGAGCAATTAGGAAACTAACCAGGGCGAGGTCCCTCTTCAAACTAAGGAACACCTTGTGTTTCCTCATTGACTTGAGGTTAGCCATGTCTTCGAGCAGTAGCAGAGCCTGCTCCACAGTGTCGGCTACATACCCTGCCCTCCCCTGTTGAAAGTTTCTGACTGAAGCATCAGCAAGCAAAGGCGCTCCATCTAGTACTAAGGCGGGGGCCTAAGCAAAGGCCCCAACTTCAAAATCACCCTTCCTATCTACCAAGGTCTATGTTACCCTGGCCTGTTTGGCTTTCTTCTGGGGCTCGGTCTCCTTGGCCAATGGGCCCTTCCTTCCTTCTGTTGCATCCTAGCTTTTCTGATCCATTTTCCTTTTATGATTAGCAAGATTAGCTCGGAGAGGTTTAGTGGGCGAAAGAGGGGGAAGCTTGGCTTGAGTGGCCTTCTCAGGTGCCTTATCCCCAATATGGGACTCCATAACTACTAGAAGACCCGCCCTGGGCTTGCGTTGTATCCCTATGTCTTCTAGTAGAGGGGAGTCTCCTTAGGCTGGCTTACTTGCACAGAAGGATGGTGGCCGAGGTCAATAGATGGGGTTTTAGGAGATAAAGGTTGGTTGAAGACTTCAAAGTCGTCTTCAAAGTCAGAAACTTCAATGATCCTTTCCTCTTCCTTAGTTGAAGGCTGGGACAAGGTTGCCTCCTCCTCGACAGCGTGTTGGGATGGCAAAGCTATCTTTGGGATGCCTTCTGGAATGGGGTTGGCAGTGAGGAAACCCGAGACAGTAACACTTATCCGATGCAAGCGTAGATCTTTTGCTTTGATTACACACTTCAGTGCCTGGAAGCTTTTAGAGATGGGGGTGTAGTCGAAGATTAGGTATGCCGATTTGAGCTGACCGTCATTATGGACTGACACCTCATCTTTTAGTATCTTGTCTAGGCTTAGTTGGTTGACAAGACTAAAGTTGGGAACAACAGCGTTCTTATCTACAAAACCATTAGGAAAAACAAAAAATATCATCAACAAAAACAAAGTGAATTAAGGGAAAACTCATATACAAATACAAACAAAAGAAAAGGGGAAGGAGAAGGGGATGACTTTGAAATAATCAACCTAAACCTAAAGCCCCACTTGGTGTCCCCTTTTTCATTGGGCAAGGGAGGCCATCGTGCCACTACCCTGAAACGATCAAGAAGTCCTTGTTTAGGCCTTTGTTGGAATCAGTGAGGCATTGGATGAGCCTAATCTCGGGGTACCTAGATTTTAGGTAATACCTCTGCTTTTTAGGTAGTGGAGGTTGTAAATCCAATTAACATCGTGATGGGTAAGACCTAAGCCCATTTTCTCATTAAGGGCATCGACGCTACCTAAAATCCTAAACATGTTTAGGGCACATTGGGTGGGATCTAATCTGTGAGCCCTGAGGTAATCCCTAGTGATGGTGCCCATAGGGCTTCTCATCCCTCCCTCTATAAAGGCAATCATCGGGATTACCACTTCTCCATCTTGCCTTTTCTCTTGTCATTTCCCTTCCTTACAATACCTAATTGACACTCCTAGCGAAATCCTATACTGAGCTTTAAAGCTCTCTATATTCTTCGCGGAGTCTACTAAGTGAGCAAATCTACCCATATTTAGAGAAGGATTGGAGGTGCTAAGATAGTAAAGGAGAAACTAAGAAGGCCGAGGAGGAATAGACATGGAGAAAAGAAAAGTAGATGGAAAAATAAATGGAAAGGTATGTAAAGACTTACGCAAACAAGAAAGGTTTCCTCGGACATGCTCTTGAAATTTGTGAAGGCATGAATAGATTAAATAAGTGCGCAAGTTCAGTGTGTGAGTGCTAAAGTGAGGTGAATGAAGTGTTTAGGTAGTATTTATATCAAAAAGAGAGTGACAAGCGGGAAAATTCCCGCCTGAGTTTTAACAAAATCCTCAGCTATTGGATCTACATCGCGCTGTAGAACGTGGGGAATATGGAGCTGCAAGAATTTAATGAAGGACCATCTTGAATACTAAAATGTCAAGAGCGTGCATTGGGTAGTTAAAAAGATACCTGCACAGACAGGGATGATGTGTGACAAGGTACGGGGTCACTGTAGTGACATCGAAATCTTCCTTTCTTCCCAAGGAGCCAGAGAGGAGAATTTTGAGGGGCTATTGTAGGGGTGTTAAGCCTAGCAATATATATCTATGATTCTATGTATATATTAGGCTGGGGGCCTAATCCGAGGATATGAAGTAGTCCGAGGAGGGGTGAACATTATCGGGGTAGTCCATGTTAGTAAGTGAAATGGTTAATTTTGATCATAAGGGTCTATAAGGGTGGTCTGAGGACGAATGCCTCCTCGTCTAATCAATGCTGAGGTCCAAAGGGGTGGTCTAACATCCAGGGCAACGTTCCAGGAGATTCTATTGATATGGATAGACATCACAGAAGCATATGATAAAGGGAAGTCCTAAAATATCTAAAGAGAAAGTTGCTACCACTGCATTGAATGCTTTGCACCTAACGAACTAGCCGTATTAATGTGAAGGTGATACCTGAACAGTAATTTTCAGTCTTACAGCTACTTCCACGGTCTTCAAAAAGGTGCTGAAGGGACAATGATCAGCACCAACAATCTACCCTACACATGGAGGGTAGGGATGAAAGAAGGAAGGTAGTATAAAACAGAAAGAAGACCCTGAAGGAAAGGGATTAGAGAATTAAGAGAGAAACATTGTAGCAATAAGAACTATACTTGTAATCAACTTCAAGAATTATATTTAAAAACTGATCTCCTTGGATTGTGCCGATAATGATTTTCATTAGATACAACCATTCTATTTTTACTTTGTTGTCATTTGAACCCACTATAATCATTACCTAACTCATTAGAGCCTAATTTTCCAACTCACTCTCTATAAATTCATTGTATTGGGCTTTTTAGGCCTAGATTCTTTTAACTTTTAGGCTTAGGACTCAAACTGTGTCCTTACAGCTATAAGTATTATTTATTTATTTTTAAATATTTCTACAAGTATTTTTTATTCTTTTATCTCTACAAATTATAAATATATCATACTATTATTTTTTGTAAGTTTGATTAATATTTTTTTAAGGAGAACTATATTTTTCTAACTTCTGTTGTAATGTGTTATATTTGATATACAACTAAACTTTATAAATTTCAAATTTATTATTCGACTTTCTCATCTGTTAAGGAATAATGAGATTATCATAATAATATAAATTCATCACAAAATTACAATGTTATCTTAACCAAAATTAAGATGAAATAAAAGGACTAAAAGATAGACTTTATAATAATTTATCACTCAAAAAATTGGTAGACATTTTCAAATTCATAGTCATGTAAATTATGTTTTGATATAAACTCAAATTCCTATTTTCCTAAAAACTAAGTATAAGCTTTATGCCAACCAACTCTTTTCAATTAGTCTAGGTGCTAGGGTTTTTCAAATTGTTCTTCTATCATCGAGTTTTTATTTTTATGTTGTTTGTTGTTTTTTCTTATGTTCACCATCATGAACACAATGTATTTTATTTCTTTTTTTTTTTTTTTCATCACGATTAATACTACTCTTATTACCTATAAAAAAGAATAAAAAACTAAGTATTAACCCAAATCAAAATTCAAGCAAAGCTATATAAAAAGGGAGAGTGAAGACTTTGTATTGGGAAATTAAAAAAACACAATACCAAAACACATATTTAAAAAAAAAAAAACCGTAAAAAAAAACCCATCAACCTTAAATAGAATTATAAGAAAGAAAAAAAAAATCTACAAGAAAGGAGAGAGAGAGAGAGAGCTTAAGATTTTTTGTGGGAAAAATATGAATTGAATGGGAGAAATGATATTGAATTTATACAAAATAAAATAGGAAGAAGAATAGTAAAAATATAAAAAAGAGAAAATGATGAAGAAAGTGTAACAATAAAGTGAGAGTAGTGAGAAGATAAAGAGGTAAAATAGAGAGTAGTGGGGAAACAAAAAGGTAAGGAGGGAGGGGAAAGGTTGAAGAAAGTGTAATAGTAAATGTAGACTAATAGGGAGAAGAATAGTTTTTTGTTTTTTTTTTTTTTTTTAGAATAGAGAGAATAAAAGTTTAGAAAGAGAAAATAAGTATAAAATAAGTGGATGATGTGGACGTTGATGTAGCTCAATAAGAGTGTAGCAACAATAAATGCTATACTTCAATTTTTAGATATACTAATTGTTAACCCGTGCGATGCATGAGAATAGCTACTAAATGAATTTCAAGAAAAAAAAAAACCATTATTTTTGAGTTGGAGTAGTAAGCAAAAATGTATGAGATTAAAAAAAAAAATGATATTGAAAGAAATAGCAAAATTTTATTTTTTTTTTTGAATCCCAAAATTTTATTAGTTAGGCAGAAAAAAGAAATGTTATTATTATTATTTATGAAAAAGTAATGTTGTTTTTATTTATTAGTGTGTTGTACGTATAGGTATATGTAAAAGAGGTTTTAATAGATACGTCAAAAAGTGCCTATTGGGTGAAAATGTGTCTATTGAATGAAAAATGTGTCTATTGGGCAGAAAAGTGCCTACTGAAAGGTGTCCATTGAAAGGTCATAACCCTTTATATCGGATATACAAAAAGGTGCCTATTGATCGAAAAGATGCTTGTTGGCCAAAAATGTGCCTACCAAAAGGTGTCTATTGAAAGATCATAATCCTTCATATTGGATATACAAAAAGATGTCTATTGATCGAAAAAATACCTATTGGCTAAAAATGTGTCTACCAAAAAGTGTCTATCGAAAGGTCATAACCTTTCATATTGGATATACAAAAAGGTGTCTATTGATCGAAAAGATGCCTATTGGCCAAAAAGGTGTCTATTAAAATGTCATAACTCCTCATATTAGATATACAAAAAAGTGCCTATTGATCAAAAAAATGTCTATTGGCTCAAAGTGTGCCCACTAAAAAGTGTTTATTGAATGATCATAACCTTTCATATTGGATATATCAAAAGGTACCTATTGACCGAAAATGTGTCTGTTGAATGAAAATGTGCCTATTGAATAAAAATGTGCCTATTGACCAAATAAGATGCCTATTAAAAAATGAAAAGTTACAAATGTTCGATATTTTTAAATATATATGTGGGATTAATTTATGTAACCACAATAAGAAGCAATCATCAAACGTTTTGGTTTTATAATATCTCTCTCTCTCTCTCTCTCTCTCTCTCTCTCTCTCTCTATATATATATATATGTATATATAGATAGATAGATAGATGTACATTTTTTCTTATCATTATAAAAATATTTAGTGCTTTCATGGTTGTCATTTTCGTTTATATTTCAAATAATATATCTCTTCAATATTGAAGTCATCTCATTAAGCCAAAGACCTTATGGTTGAATTGACACCTCCCCATGCATAAAGTGCTTGGAGGTTTTGGGAGAAAATAGTTTGAATTGTGAGGTTAGCAGCACGTTATAATTATTTCTCAAAAAAAAAAAAAAAAAAAGTCATCTCATTAAAATTAATAAAACATTTTCCAACTTATCTCATTCTCACTCCACAGGGTTTTTTCTAACTCGAAAATGAGATGGGGCGAGTACTTATGACATGATACGCCCCGTTGCCATCTGTTGTAAAATTGTGAATATGTAATCACAAATATCCACTTCGATTTATTAAAAAAAAAAAAAAAAAAAAGGAAGGAGTTTGATGAATATTGGAAGTTTCCTGTTAAAAACATCCGAAACAGAGTCAGACAGAACATTCCTTCTCTGCTAAGTTTCCGACACACAAGCCAAAGCCCTTTTATTTGAATTCAGAGAATTACAATTTTGCACTGTATTTTCACTCTTTTCCTTTTTTTGGCTTCAGAATATCTTTATCGTTTCTTGTTATTATGGGCCAAAATCTTGAACCCATGAGCCAACAACGACCCCGAGCCGAGTTGCTCCATGAACTGGTCAGAACTGGAAATGTGGAAGCCATTAAAGCTCTTTGCAGAGAAGGTGCTAGCCTTGAGGTAAACCTCACAATGCTCCTCGACCCTTTTTTTTTTTTGGGTTTAATTGTTTATGTTTCCAAGAACATCAACTTTACATCTTATTCTTGATTTTTGATATTTTTGGGACATCCTAGCGTAATGGGTTTTCGTTGTTTATTGCTTATTGGGATTTATGTGTATAAAAAAGGTTTACAACCAACCATTTCTGTGCAAGAATAAATCGGTTATCATAAAAATTATCAACTCAGGACAAGCTTTCATATTGATATTGGGTCTATCTTGTGTGGTTATTAATATCGGAAATACTATATAAATAACATTTTCATAACAAATTCGAAGTAGCAGATTGTTACTTGCCGTTATTGGTGGTTAAAAATGTCATTTGAGTGATTGGTTCAAATTAAAACTGATGATGCCGTAAAGTTTACCAGTGAGATGCACGATCCCTGCGCTCGAACAGTCACCTACAAAAGATAAGAAAATACGAACACCTTGCAGAAGGCACCCGTGTGGAGTTGGCCAAAAACCCTCCGAAGGTTAAGTCAGAAGTATTCTCACAACTCTAGAGTGCTAGAGAGGGGTCAGTTATGTGTACCTTGATGTGAGGAGGATGTTGGGGCTTTTATAGTAGTGAAGTCTTGCCTCCTTTCCTTATAGCCCAAGTCTTTTCCTTGTAGCCCAAGTCTTATCCTTGTAGGACAAGTCTTGTCCTTGTAGAGCAAGTCCTTTCCTTGTAGAGCAAGTCTTTAGGAATCTGAAACATGGTGGACAAGTTATTCATTGTGAAGGGTCTGCGGTTTTTTAGGGTGTTCCTCTAATATTTTCCCATGCTTTTCCCTATTCATGCTAGGCTTTCGTTTCATCAGGGACTCCACACAAAGAATGGGCTCGACCTTCTCTTGGCCCATGGACATGGACCCGTTGGGCTCGCCAGGCCTAATCTCCTATTTTTATCCTCTTCAGCTGCCCCCTTCACCCCATTTGGTCCGTCGCTTTTGTGCAAACGGTCAATTGGGGTGACGGTCAAAACAGTCATGACGGTTCTATGTTCTTGGGGGCGACAGATAGACATACATGAACGGTGACAAAGAAGAGCTAGGATGGTGATCGTGAATACTGAGTGGTTGGTGACGTAGTCAATGTGGTGACGGTCAGAACTTTTGTGCTGACGGTCAGAACTTTTGTGCTGACGGTCAGAACTTTACAGTTGATGGTGACGAGGACCTTTAGAGGGAGGTTTATGGAGCATGACGCCGTCAGGTCTATAGAGGTCTGACAAGCTGCAGAGGCATTTAAGGCGATGACACGTGTCACTCGTCGAGTGGTTCGTAACTTGGATCGAAGTGCCGCTTCGTCTTCCGTGCACTCCACCTATAAAAACCAGCACCCTCCCCTTCATTTCTTTTACTTTACGCAGAAATTACATTGTCAGAGCGAGTCCGTCACCTGTCAGAGCGAGTCCGTCACCTATCAGAGCTTACCCGTTCACATCCTCCAGCCACAACTTTTATCCGCTCACTCCTTTCCTCGGTAAGTGATTCTATCCGTTCACTTTGATATACTTTTAGTTTTTATACTTGACATGGTGAAAGCTTTAAATTTCTTGTATCCGTCTCTTCCTTTTTTATTTTAGACCCGTCAGTCTAGGCTTTGTCGCTATGTTGTAGGCAATGTCTAGTGCGTCGAGTAACCAGTCGTTCGTCCGCGACGAGGCGGGTTACGAGGAATTGTACCCGTTGGGTTACAAAGATCCAGACGAACTAAGCGAGAGGACTCCGTCTGCCACTTCACCGTCCTCAACAAATGAGGATATGGAGTTGGCCGAACCAGAGGAAGGTTTTGACGGCGGTGGTAAAGGAATTAAGTCAATAGTTGGGGCTGACGGACTTAGGGAGTTCGTCATGCTACCTGAGTGGACGGTGAATAACTTCAGGTCCACAATTAAGGAAGTGCACTTCAAAACAATTAGGGCAATTTACCAAATACCTGACCACATCCCTATCCGTCTACCCTACCAGGCAGAAAAATGCTATTACGACGGAGTGGACGACCTAAAGGTGTATGAACAAGCACTCAAGGCTGGGCTTAGGTTCCCTCTGGACAGACTCAAGCGAGAACTACTCCAGCACTTGGGTTTGTCCGTCAACCAGATATCCCCGAACGCCTGGAGGGTTTTTTTTGCAATGGAGGTCTTGTACGGAGCCATGTCTAATAGTTCCAGATCGTTGACCGTACGGGAGTTCCTCCACTGCTACCGTCCAGACGAGATAGACAAGTCAAGGGGAATGTATAGCTTTGTCCCTAGGAAATCCGTCTTGAAGGTCATCTACGAGACCCCTGACTCCAACCGTGATTGGAAGAGCCGTTACTTCTTCCTGGAGGGTGACGGCTGGATGTGTCACCCGGGGGAGACGGACTTCATGCCAGTTGATAAGACATGGGGGATCTTGGACCCGTCTGGTATAACTTATTCCGTCGTGTTACGAAGGTAATTTTTCTTTAACTCTTTAACGACCGTCCTGAGTATTTTGTCCCTTTTATTTTTTAGTGCGACGGCGTTCGCAAGTTGATCTAGAGGAGTACAATTTTTTGGAAAGGATTTTTTCAAAGACAAAGCCAGAGGAACGGACATGGGCGAAGTTGGTTAATCTTAATACCGTCCATTGGTATTGCGACGGACCCGAGCCCACTCCGGCGGCAATAAAATACGAGGAGCGCACCCGTCAGCGTAAGTCCGTCACCCTTTACAACTAACTTGACCAATTCCTTCGAGTTTACCCGTTTACTCTTATTTTTACAGAGATGGACGACGCGAAGAGAAGGGATGCCATTAGAAGTAAGGCCACGAGGAACAAGGAGACGGACGAAGGTGCGATGGGGACGGGCTCGAGCAGGCTTTTGGCGAAGAGACCAATGCCTAAGGTGGACCGTGCACCCAAGAAACAAAAAGTTTCGACGGAGCCCGTCATAGGTCTGATGGCGGAGGGTAAGAAGACGGTGACCCCGGCCAAACCTAGGGGTGGCAAAGGCCTAATGGTTCCTCCTCCGGGTAGTCAGAAGAAACTGCTCGTCCTTCTCCGTGAAGACCCAAAGTATGCTTTGGGGAAGATTTCTTCTATTATCGGGAGCGAGGACTATGAGGACCTTGGGAACCACTCGACGGAGGCTATGGGGGAGACGGGCCTTTTCAGCATTGCCCAAGTAAGAGCCCGTCGCTATTCATTTATTTATTTACTTATTATTATTTTTTTCACTAACTAAAACTCCATTTCGTCGTCAGGCTATGCTCATGACGAAGGGCTTGATGGACCGGGCTCTTCACCAAGAGATGGCACTTGAAAGGGTCCGCGAAAAGGCCAAGCTGACGGAGGAGGAGCTGCTCGAGTTAAGAAATTGGAAGGTGGTGACGGAGCAGAAGCTCAAGCTTGCGGAACGGACGAGGGACGAATAACAAAAGATGACGGAGGATCTGAAAGCCGTTCTAGAGGACAAGGAGAACGAACTCCGTCTAGCCAAAGAGAAAGCCGTCCAGGAGTATCGTGACTCCGACGCTCTCTTGACAGAGCTCGGAGTTTCATACAACGACGGTTTCGACGATGCCCTCTGTCAAGCCAAAGCTCTCTATCCCAAGCTTGACTTCTCAGCCGTCAACATCAATATCGCGGAGGCTATGTCCGTTCAGCCCGATGCTTCCGATGATACAAATGAACTTTTTGCAGAGGAAGGGCCCGTCACCGTCGTCCCCGAGGTTCATGCTGAAGATGGAAAGTCCCTTGAAGCCAAAGATCCCGTCATTCCTGACGTGTAGACATAATTATTTACTTTTTTCAAGTATTTTGAAAACAATTTAGATTTTGCCCGTTGTATGCCGGGCCGTCTTGTATTCGTTGTATTTGACATTTAACCTATTTATTTAAATGCTTCTTTTAATATTTTGTTGATGATTGTAGTGTATGATCCGTCTTGTTGCTTTAATATTTGCTTAATTTGATCCGTCCACGTTGTGGACCTTCATAATGTTTGCGACCCTAGTCGGGTCTGTTCATTCCGTGGAATGTGGTCGTGAACCCTGATGGCCGTCCACTTTTTGGACTTATATAATTTTACGAACTGGTTGGGTCTGTCCTCTTTTTTTGGAGTTATATAAGTTTGACCCTTGTTGGGTCCGTCCATTTTTTGGACTTGTATATGATTGGCCTTGGTTGGGTCCGTCCACTTTGTGGACTTGTAAGTTTGACCCTGGTTGGGTCCGTCCTCTTTTTTTGGAGTTATATAAGTTTGACCCTTGTTGGGTCCGTCCATTTTTTGGACTTGTATAAGTTTGACCCTTGTTGGGTCCGTCCACTTTGTGGACTTGTAAGTTTGACCCTGGTTGGGTCCGTCCACTTTGTGGACTTATATGTTTGACCCTTGGTGGGATTCGTCCATTTTGTGGACTTGTAAGTTTGACCCTTGGTGGGATCCGTCCACTTTGTGGACTTATATGTTTGACCCTGGTTGGGTCCGTCCACTTTGTGGACTTGTAAGTTTGACCCTTGGTGGGATCCGTCAACTTTGTGGACTTATATGTTTGACCCTAGTTGGGTCCGTCCACTTTGTGGTAATAATCTTAGTAGCAAGGACACAGCATGGTCTTGAATGTTCCTTCATTAGATTTAAAGCTGTAGAAAAAAGTACCTGCCCTCGTGGGCTTAAAAAGATACTAAAAGAGCTATTGTAGCAAGGGCTTGTTCATACAAAAAGCCAAAAACAATCAAAAGACTAGTAAGTGCTTCACGAAATAATTAAAGACTAGTTAAATAGAAATGGACTGAGGAATAGGGGGAAATCGAATGCCATTTCTATTGGTAGTATTTCCGGAGGTGTTCCGTATTCCATGGGTGCTGAAGCTTCCTCCCGTCCATGGTCTCGAGGTGGTATGTGCCCTTCCTCTGCCATGATGTGATTCTATACGGTCCTTCCCAATTTGATCCGAGTTTCCCTTGTGTAGGGTCTTTAGCGGCGCCCATGACCTTTCGTAGCACCAGGTCGCCGATCTGAAAATCTATGTGCCTTAGCCTAGTGTTGTAGTGCTTTGACATGAGGTTCTGGTATCGCGCCAACCTCTGTTCTGCCATTGCGCGGGCCTCGTCTACTAAGTCTAGCTGTAGGCGCATAGCTTCTTCGTTTTCGTCCTTCGTGTAGCTATGCACGCGATAGCTGGTGAGGCCGATCTCTGCTGGGATGACTGCATCAGCTCCGTATGTAAGTCGAAATGGGGTCTCCCCTATGGGTGTCCTTGCAGTCGTCCGATACGCCCATAAGACGCTTGGCAGTTCGTCTGGCCAGATACCCTTTGCTGCTTCGAGCCGAGTTTTGATGATTTTCAGCAATGTCCGGTTCGTGACTTCTACTTGTCTGTTTGCCTGCGGGTGTGCTGGTGATGAGTAATGATTCTGAATGCCTAGCTCTGAGCAGAAATTCCTGAACACGCCGTTGTCGAATTGTTTTCCATTGTCGAAGACGAGCACCCTCAGAATCCCGTATCTGCATATGATGTTTTTCCACACGAAGGTACGGATGCTTTTCTCTGTGATAGTGGCAAGGGGTTCTGCTTCCACCCATTTGGTGAAGTAGTCGATTCCGACTACCAGAAACTTTAGCTGTCTTAAGGCCGTTGGGAAAGGACCCATGATGTCTAACCCCCATTGCGCGAACGGCCAAGGAGCCGTCATAGGTGAGAGTTCTTTTGATGGTTGTCTGATTAGATTACTGAACCTCTGACACTTATCACAGGCCTTCACGTATGATTGGGTGTCTTTGAGCATAGTGGGCCAGTAGTATCCGGCTCGGATCAGTTTGTGCACCAAAGACCGTGCTCCTGAGTGATTCCCGCAAATCCCCTTGTGAACTTCCTTCATCACATATTCTGCTTCACTGTGGCTTAGAAACCTTAGGTAAGATCGAGAGAAACCTCTTTTGTACAAGACGTCCTTGATCAACACGAATCGCAATGCCCGGACTTTCAATCTTCTTGCAACGTCCTTCCCGTCTGGCAAAGCGCCCGACTGTAGATATTCTTTTAAAGGCGTTGTCCAATCCTCTTCAACATCTATCTCCTGTATTTGTTTCCCGTCATCAATAAGGGAGCAGGTTTGGACAAAAGATAATACCTGCCTAGGCGCATTCATGAATTCTGCGGAGGCTGCTTTTGCTAGACGGTCGGCGCATTCGTTTTCCTCCCTTGGGATTTGAACGAATTTGACCTTGAGACCGCCGGTTCGACCCTTCACTTCTTCCAGGTACTTCTTCATCCTCTCGTTTCTGCACTCAAAATCGCCATTGATCTGACTAGTTATCACCTGGGAGTCGCAATGTATGATCATGTTCTCAGCACCCGCGGCCTTTGCGAGATCCAACCCAGCTACCAAGGCTTCATATTCCGCCTCGTTGTTGGTTGTAGGGAAATCTAGTCTTATCATGCATTCGATCTTATCCCCCTCTGGTGTTAGTATAACTACACCGGCTCCTCCTGAGTGCTGATTTAATGACCCGTCCGTGTGGATGATCCACAGTTTTTGTCCTTCAGCCCCTTCATCTTATGGCTGGGTGTACTCGGCTATGAAATCTGCCACTACTTGCCCCTTCATTGTAGCTCGTGGACGGTACCGTACGTCGAATTCGCTTAGCTCAATTGCCCACAAGGCCATTCTCCCTGCTGCCTCTGGGCTGCTCATTGCTTTCTTCAAAGGTTGGTCCGTCAGAACTACGATTATATGAGCTTGGAAATATGGTTTGAGTTTCCGCGCAGCGGTTATGAGTGCAAGAGCCAATTTCTCCATCCGGGGGTATCTTTCTTCTGCTCCTCGGAATGCCCTGCTTACGAAATAGATGGGTCATTGCGAGGGTCCGTCGTTTCGTACTAAGGCCGCGCTAACTGCTGCTTGCGAGACCGCTATGTAGAGGTACAGCTCTTCTCCTAGCATGGACGGGCTGAGCAGTGGTGGGGACGATAGGTACTTCTTCAAGTCCTCGAATGCCTTCTGACATTCGTTCGTCCACTCAAATGATTTCTTCAGTACTCGGAAGAAAGGCAAACACTTATCTGTCGCTTTGGAGACGAATCTGTTTAGGGCCGCAACTTTTCCGTTCAAGCTCTGCACTGCCTTCACTGTCCTCAGGGGCTCTAATTCCATTATGGCCCGCACTTTCTCGGGGTTGACTTCTATACCTCTTTGGGACACCATGAAGCCCAAGAATTTCCCTGCTGTAACCCCGAACACGCACTTGTTTGGGTTCAGCTTCATGTTGTACGACCGAAGGGTGTTGAATGTCTCCTGGAGGTTGCTCAGGTGGTCGTTCTCGTGCACACTCTTCACCAACATGTCGTCGACATAGACTTGTACGTTCCTTCCAAGCTGGTGCGCGAACATTTTGTTCATTAACCTTTGATACATAGCCCCCGCGTTCTTGAGTCCGAACGGCATCACCTTGTAGCAGAAAAGCCCCTGACTGGTTACAAAAAAGGTTTTCTCCTGATCCTCCTCCTTCATCTTAATCTGGTTATAGCCTGAGAAGGCGTCCATGAAACTCAAGAGTTCGTGTCTGGACGTTGAGTCCACCAAGGTATCTATCTTTGGGAGTGGATAGCTGTCTTTCGGGCACGCCCTATTGAGGTCCGTGAAGTCGACGCACACCCGCTTTATCTCGTTCTTGCGCGAACACCCGCTTCTTCTGTCGGACTGGCGAAGAGTCCAGGTTAACATTTAGCATGTGGACTATCACCGACAGATCGATTCCCGGCATGTCTTCGTGGCTCCAGGCGAATACATCCTGATTCATCCTTAGGAAGTTGGCCAGGTCTTGACGTACCGTCGGGCTGGCCAAGGTGCCCATTCTGGTCGTCCGTCCGGGTCTCGATTCATCGAGAATGACCTCTTCCAACTCTTCTACCGGCTCTGCGATCGTCCACTGCTCTCCAATGCACATGGTCTGCTGATGATCTTCCATTTCCAACATGGCTATGTAGCACTCCCGGGCGGCCACCTGGTCTCCTCGCAGCTCTCCAATTCCGTACTCCATAGGGAATTTAATCATCAGGTGGTATGTTGAGGTCGCTGCTTTCCAGGAGTTCAGTGTGGGTCGCCCTATTATAGCGTTATACGCGGATGAACAGTCGACCACTAAGAATGTCACGTCCTGAATGATTTGCTGTGGATAATCACCGACCGCCACTGAGAGTGTGATCGCTCTTAATGGGAGTACCCTCGTTCCTCCAAAGCCGACCAACGGGGCATTTGTTGGTGTTAGTCGTGCTCTACTTATTCCCATCTGCTGGAATGCTGGGTAGTATAGGATGTCTGCCGAGCTGCCATTGTCGACCAGCATCCGGTGTACATTGTAATCTCCTACCCTTAAACTGACGACAAATGCGTCATCGTGTGGATGGTAGAGGCGTCTCGCGTCGTCCTCTGAGAATCCAATGATCGGGCTTTCCCTCCGCGCTATCTTGGGTACAGAACCCGTTGTCTGTACATTCTGGACCATCCTAAGGTAGGTCTTTCGGGCCTTTTTGGACGATCCCGTTGCTGCCGTGCCCCCTATTATCATCCTTATGTCCCTGACAGGGGGTCTCGGATGGTCGTTCTCTCGTCGAGGGGCCTGTTCCCGTGCATTCGCATCCGTCCTTTCCCTACTGATGAATTTCTGCAGTTTTCCTTCTCTGATGAGGGCCTCAATTTGTTGTTTCAGATCGTAGCAATCCGCAGTATCGTGACCGTGGTCGCGGTGGAAACGGCAATACTTGTTTCTGGGTCGCTTGGCTGGATCGCTCTTTAGCTTCCCTAGGAACGTCAGGGATCCCTCATCTTTGATCTGCATCAGCATTTGGTCTAGTGGGGCGTTCAGAGGGGTGAAGCTTGTAAATCTTCCTCTTGGGGGTTTAGAACGCTTCTCTTCGCGTCTGTCTCCCGTCCTGAGTTTCTTCCTTCCATGGTCCTGCCTGGCATCTTCCGGTCTCTCTCTCTTCCTAGGTTTGTCTTCCCTGGCCGACAGTGCGTCCTCTGCATTCATGTATTTTATGGCCCTGTAGAGTACCTCAGACATGGTTTTCGGATCATTTTTATACAGGGAGAACAGGAATTTTCCCTTCCGTAGGCCATTGGTGAAAGCTGCCACCAAAATCTTATCGTCGGCCTCATCAATAGAAAGTGCTTCCTTGTTGAAGCGAGTTATGTATGCTCGTAGCGTCTCGTCCTCCCGCTGCTTAATGCTCATTAAGCATGCTGTAGACTTCTTGTATCTGTGCCCCCCGATGAAGTGCGAGGTGAATTGGGCACTTAGTTCCTTGAAGGTGTTGATTGAATTTGGTGTCAATCTGCTGAACCAAATTCTTGCCGCGCCCCTTAGTGTTGTAGGGAAGGCCCTGCACATGATCTCGTCCGGTACTCCCTGGAGGTGCATCATGGTCTTGAAGGTTTCTAGATGATCTAACGGGTCCTTGACCCCGTCGTAGCTCTCAAGCTGCGGCATTCGGAACTTCTGTGGCAGGGGGCAGGAGTTGACTTGTATAGTGAATGGCGAGTCCGTCTTATTCACTAAATCGTCAAGGTCGCTGGAGACGCGTCCCTTGAGGGCGTTCATCATGACCTCCATTTGTTCCTTCATCGCCTGCATTTCCGCGAGGATGGGTGGTGGGGTTGTATCCATGAGAGAGGGCATGCTCAAGTTTCGCCGCTCCGGTCTACTAGGCTCGTTGCTACCTTCTGATCTTTTAGGTCCCCTCTGTTCGGAGCTGTCCCCCTGGTTTTCCTCCTGGACGTTGTGTCCCGCGTCCCTCTGTCGCAATTGCTCCTCCAGATCATGGTTTTGTTTTGTGAGGCGCTCTACTGCAGCCGCGAGGGTTTGGACCTGTCTTTCTAACGCGGTGGACCTTGGCGGCTCGTCTTCTTGAACGTTGTTGTTGGTGGCCATTGAGCATGTGAGTACCATGCAACTCTTATGTCCGGGATGCGACAATGGCTTAAATTGTCACGACCTATCGTTCCCACAGACGGCGCCAACTGATGATGCCGTAAAGTTCACCAGTGAGATGCACGATCCCTGCGCTCGAACAGTCACCTACAAAATACGAACACCTTGCAGAAGGCACCGGTGTGGAGCCGGCCAAAAACCCTCCGAAGGTTAAGTCAGAAGTATTCTCACAACTCTAGAGTGCTAGAGAAGGGCCAGTTATGCGTACCTTGATGTGAGGAGGATGTTGGGGCTTTTATAGTAGTGAGGTCTTGCCTCCTTTCCTTGTAGCCCAAGTCTTTTCCTTGTAGGACAAGTCTTGTCCTTGTAGGACAAGTCTTGTCCTTGTAGCCCAAATCCTTTCCTTGTAGAGCAAGTCTTTAGGAATCTGAAACGTGGTGGACAAGTTATTCATTGTGAAGGGTCTGCGGTTTTTTAAGGTGTTCCTCTAATATTTTCTTATGCTTTACCCTATTCATGCTGGGCCTTCGTTTCATCAGGGACTCCACACAAAGAATGGGCTCGACCTTCTCTTGGCCCATGGACATGGACCCGTTGGGCTCGCCAGGCCTTATCTCCTATTTTTATCCTCTTCAAAAACTAATAACAATTTACTACTTAAGATTTATTGTGAAAATGTTGTTTACATGACACTTCTCAATCAATTTTGAGGGTGAATATGAGTCTTTAAAAGACCATATTTTCAATAGAAGAAGTTTACAACAAATTATAGTGCAACACATATTTCGTAGGGAGTGCGTCATCTACCCGTAATAAAATAAGAAATGTGATGAGAGAATAAATATGTACTTGGGGAAAACCATTTTCTCCCTCTCACATATTGATCAAAATATGATTCCAATGGTCCAGTTCATGACCGTCATGCCTTGACAACTGTTGTCACATTCCATGACTGAAGCAATGATAGCATCGCATGAGGCGGAGGTATGATTTTTTGTTTAGGGGCCAAATTTTGTTACTAATATATTAGTCTTGAGCCAAGATAAACCATCATACTCAAGCATAAACACATACACAAATATAAATATTAATATTTTGATACTAGAGTAGGTCATAATTTATAAATATATTGTATATAAAATTAATAACTTTCACATTTGTATATTTGCAAGATAATTTTTTAGGATAATTTATCACCTTTTAAACTCCAAATATATTAGTCTTGAGCCAAGATAAACCATCATACTCAAGCATGAACACATACACAAATATAAATATTAATATTTTGATACTAGAGTAGGTCATAATTTATAAATATATTGTATATAAAATTAATAACTTTCACATTTGTATATTTGCAAGATAATTTTTTAGGAGAATTTATCACCTTTTAAACTCCAATACTATACAAAAGCTGTCTAGTTTGATATTAAACATGTACAAAAAAATGAATTAGAAAAAACAAAAACTACCTTGTCTCTATAACTACTAGATCAATTGAAAATTTTTATTGATTTTTAAGAGCATCATTGGACTAACTCAAACATTGGGGGGGCAACTTCTATTTTTTAAGCCAAATATTTAATTTTTTAAATACTTATACATAATATAAAATAATTTTTTAAAATTTTTGGGGGCCCATGCCTTGCTGTAGCTCCGCCCCTGAACATTCTGGAACTTGGGATCTCTTTGTTGAGATAGTTTGAGAGATTGAAAAGGTGCTTAATGAAAAGGCCACTCCTGTTGATTTGATAGACTACATTTTATTTTTTGTATAAATTGATAGGCTACTCACATATCAAAAATTAAAAGACCTATAATGGGTTCCAGTTAGTTTAATTAGTAAAGTCTCTGATGGTTATATAAGAGATCTGTGATTCAATATCCGCATACACCAAAAACTGAGTAATGTCTTTGTCTGATGATAAAGAGCTATCATCAGAAACGGACACCATAAATTAAAACTCTCTCAAAAATTAAAAGACCTATCAAAAATAAATTGATAGGCTACTTCGCTCTCAGCTTCCCATTATTTAAACCTCTTCCTCCGTTCTTAAGAACATAAGTTGAGATGATATCAAGTGCATTTCCTCTATGTTAATCACAAAGAAGTGATGTCTTAATTTTGTCTTCTCAAACTGAATACTTCTTATGTCAAATATAATGCTTGATAATTTGGTGCAAGGCTGTATACAATTGCTTTCCTGTGTGCGTTTTCATTGAGACTTATTTTTTGTTACAGTGGATTGACAGAGAAGGAAAGACCCCCCTCATCGTTGCGTGCATGAATCATGAATTTTTTGATATTGCCAAAACTCTAATTGAATTGGGTGCCAATGTCAATGCTTATCGTCCCGGTATGCTTGTGAAAGTACTTACATTGTCCAATGGGTTATTGGTTATTATGTTACAAATGATAGTTGCTATTTGGCTATGGGTCATATTTTGTAAGTCAGTTATCTTATCGCATAACACATACAAGGCTATTCATGTTTAATTTGATTAAACTTTGATACATAAATCAGTAATGATTTATTTATAATAATACCACTAATAACTGAAAAAGGTAATAACACCCCTAAGTTTTGTTGTGATTGAAAAATGTAGTAATTCCAATTATAATAGATGTAAATTATTAACCTTTACAAAAAAAAAAAAAAAAAAAAAATTAGAAGAGCTTTTGAGCATCCACTCACTCTAAGAGGTTAGTGCTAATAATTTACCAAATTTAAGGATATGGATGGGAAGTTATAATAATAGTTTTTTAATAAGAGTGTTTTTTTTTCCCCTTTAAATTCAAAATAAATAAGAAGATATTTGAAAAAAAAAAAAAAAAAAAAAAACGTGAGATCTTGGAGCAAAGAAAGGAAATTCTATTAAAAAAAAAATTGAAAACGTTTAACAAGAGAGTGGTCCTATTTATCACAAAAAAACAAAAAAAAAATGTGGTCCTATTTTATTGGCAATGTTTTAGTGGAAGTTAAAATGAATAGTTTTATCAAATTATCTTTTAGTTTTGTCTCTACTTAAATATAGTGATATTTTAGGGAAAAAAATTCAGTCCAAACAAAGGAACCTCTTAAATAGTAGTATAGATAACAAAATAGAAGACACTTGGCATTACATGGAAGGTATGGTAGTCAATTGGATTGCTAGAAATAACCCATCGCTCCTTAGCTCTGTGAGGTAGTTATGGGCCAAAAATTAATTACCAACCATGCCTTCAAATTTGGTATTCATCTCCTACGTGACAACACACTTGATTTTTATACATTTTAATATTCTGATTGGGCTTGTTGTCCTCTTACTTGTCTCTTCATGATGGTTATGGAGTTTTCTTTCTCGCTCAAGTATAGAGGTAGAGTATCGAGCTATGGTTACTGCCACTCTTGAAGTCACTTGGATCTCCTTTAAAATACGTGACCTTGGTATCTCTTTACGTACTCTGGCTACTCTCTTTCGTGACAGCAACAGTGCCTTATACAAGTCGGTTAGCCTGGTTTTTCATGCACATACTAAGTTTGCTCAAGGTGATCTTGTCACTAAGTTTGTTTGTACCTCTCATCAGCTTGATGATGTTTACTAAGCCACTTCCTTGAGATCGATTTCAAACCCTTCTGTCCAAGTTGGGACTATTGTCTGCCTAACAAGTCAGCACTACACAAAAGAAAAGGATAACAGAGCAATAAATATGAAAATTACACAAAATTCTCCTACCGTTACTCATAATTAGCACTAAATTTGGCTCTTTTACTGTTATTCATGGAAAATTATTGAATACTCCAAGAGTATAATAAATGTGTACTCTTTTCTCTCACATGAATTGTGTATCCAATCATGAATTTAATTAGTAGGACTTACAATTATGTGAGAATGAGGAATATGCATTTATGGTATTTCGGGATTATCCAATAATTACCCGTTACTCAATATCAACTACTGATTTGGCTCCAAGAGAAAATCACTCAGCTCATAATTATATATTTTGAAAATTCTTTTATATACATACACTAAACAAAGGGAAATTATTGTGTACTTTCAGAGTATCATAAATGCGTACTTCCTCTTCTCACTTGAATGGTGGGTCCCACTAATTAAATTCATGGTGGGACTCACCATTTATGTGAGAGGGGGGAATACGCATATATGGTGCTCCAGAAGTACCTAATAATTTTCTCTAAACAAATATATATATATATATATATATAAATGTACATCTGTCCAACTTCTCTCCTTGTATCGTGAGTGGGCTTTGGAATAATACAATTGCTCAATTTCCTCTTTTATCTTTATATAAGAGGCATATGGGTACAAGTATATCTGTAATGCAATATAATAAATAAGTTGGACCTAGACTCCAATGGACTATACATGTTAATATAAGTATTATCTGTCTTAGTTATAAGTTGTAATCTACATTATTCACTTCGTTAAAAAAAAAGAGGCTAAATTACAAATTGAACATTCTAACTTTGCCTAAAATTCAATTTAGTCATTTAACTCATTTTTATACAATTTAGTTATTTAACTTTCAACTTTGTTCAATTCAATCGTCCCATTAGTCTCCGTCAAATTTGAACAGTTAAGAACTTTCAAAATGATATAATTTTGTATTTAACAAAGTTGAGAGTTAATGGTGCAATTTCGATGAAGAGTAACCGGGTAACTAAATTTAACAAAATTGAAAATTAAACAACTTAATTGGATTTTAAGCAAAGTGAAAAAGTGTAATCTGTAATATATACGCAACTTTCCATTTGAGAAAATATAATATTAAGAATATTGAAAACTTCCTTTAGAAAAGGAATATGTTAAGGATAAACTATTTTACAATTTGTTTTGCATTGTGGTGAGTGCGGAGTGGTAATTGGTAAGAACCATAAAGCATTGATCAGAAAGCAAAGTACTGAACATTCCTTCTATACGAAGTTACTGAAACACAGCATTTTTTTTTTTTTTTTTCTTATGTAGAGCTGAAACACAGCTTAGTGCTGAGTGATAGAGTGTGTGATTCAAAAGCAAAACCCTTTTATTAAAGAATCCATAGAATCTGTCATTGGTCTTCTTCTTTTTCTTTTTCCTTCTGTCTTGAGAATCTTTGTGGGTTTGTTGTCTCTCTCATTTTCCTTCTGTTTTTCTTAGTCTTGAATTATGGGCCAAAATCTTGAAGCCATGAACAAACCACGCCCCAGAGCAGAGTTGCTCTATGAACTGGTCAGCACTGGAAACATCGTAGCCATTAAAGCTCTTTGCGAAGAAGGTGTTAGCCTTGAGGTAAACCTCACAGTGCTCCTCATCCTCTCCACTTAAAAAAACAAAAAAACTATTTAGACCTTCAAATTTACATACTATTCTTGATATTTTATATGTTTGGGACATCCTAGCAAAAGTAATGGGTTTTCACATTGTAATTGGGAATTAAGTGTACAAAAATAAAGGTCATTATAATTAACCAACATTTTGTGTAACAATAAATCAAGAATAAAAAAATTTATCAACTCAGGACAAGCTTTCATCTGGGTTTTTTTTTTTTTTTGGTGGTAGTTATCAATATTGTTACACTAAAAGCTTAAGCATAGGTATTGTCAACAGCCTTGTAGCACAGTGGCATTGTCTGGTCTCCTTTACGAGGTGAACCAAGGTTCAAATCCTCCTCTATCCCAATTATTATATCAATTAAATTATAAAACGAAGAAGTAGCTAAATCCTAGTTATTAGAAATGGACTGGATATAATATAATGAATATCCATCACATAACTTCGATACCAAATTGTGCTATACTTTGTAGGAAGCTTCTTCTATTGAAAATATGGTCTTTCAAAGACTCATATTCACCCATGTCCAATACTTATTTCTTAGGGAGTGCATCATCTACCTGTAATAAAATAAGAAATGTGGTGAGAGAATTATTTATCAGCTTGGGGGTTACCATTTTTTTTCCTTTCACTTATAGACCAAATTATGATCCAAATGGTCCACTTCATGACTGAAGCAATGATAGCTCTGCGTGACAAATCTGGAACTTGGGATTTCTGTGTTGTGATAATCTGAGAGATTGAAAAGGTCACTCCTGTCGATTTGATAGGCAATGTTGCTTTGACCTTTTCATTATTTAGTTATCTTCCTCCATTCATAAGAAACTAAGTTGAGACCGTATCTAGTGTATTTCCTCTATGTCAATTACAAAGAAATGACATCATTCGATTCAACATTGATAAGAAAGAAATGGTGGAAGTTATGTATTATCTTTTCTCAAATTGAATACTTCGTACGTCAGGTATAATGCTTGATAATTTGGTGTGAAGCTGTATACAATTGCTCTAGAGGCAGAGTATCGAGCCATTCTTACTGCCACTCTTGAAGTCACTTGGATCTCCTTTAAAATACGTGACCTTGGTATCTCTTTACTATCTCTTTACGTACTCTGGCTACTCTCTTTTGTGACAACATCAGTGCCTTATTCAAGTCGGTTAGCCTGGTTTTTTAGATTAATTTCACTTTAAATATTGTCTTTCAATTTTGCCCCCCCGAGCTAGAATTCTGGCTCCGCCACTGGTTGAGATAATCCGAGAGATTGAAAATGTGCTTAATGAAAAGGTCACTCCTGTCAATTTGATAGGCAACGTTGCTTTGACCTTTTCATTATTTAGTTATCTTCCTCCATTCATAAGAAACTAAGTTGAGACCGTATCTAGTGTATTTCCCCTATGTCAATTACAAAGAAGTGACATCATTCGCTTTGACATTGATAAGAAAGAAATGGTGGAAGTTATGTATTATCTTTTCTCAAATTGAATACTTTGTACGTCGGGTATAATGCTTGATAATTTGGTGTGAAGCTGTATACGATTGCTCTATGTGTGTGTGTTTACATGGAGACTTGAGTTTTTTTTTTTTTGGTTACAGTGGGCTGATAGAGAAGGAAAGACCCCCCTCATTGTGGCGTGCATGAATCGCGAATTGTTTGATGTTGCCAAAACTCTGATTGAATTGGGTGCCAATGTCAATGCTTACAGTCCTGGTATGCTTATGAAAGTACTTACATTATCCAATGGGTCATTGGTTATTATTTTATAAATGGTAGTTGCTATTTGGCTATGTCATTTTTAAAAGTCAGTTATCTCGTTGCATAACATATACAAGGCTATTCATGTTTAATTTGATTCATATTTGAATTATAAACCAGTAATGATTAATTTATATTAATGCTACCGATAACAGAGAAAGGTAATAAGTTAAGCTTGTATGGAAGTTTAGCCAATAATACTACTATGAACATGGAAATTGATTTCAATCTTCTTCATTATTTTTGTAATAGGGCGTCATGCGGGTACTCCTTTACATCATGCAGCAAAAAGAGGCTTGGCACAGTCTGTTAAGTTACTTCTTTCCCATGGAGGTTTGTCATAAACTAGTAATGTGGGTTATGTCTTTGTTTCTGTAATAAACCTATAAATTATCTACTAGTGTAACAATTATTTGTCACAAATTGAAAGACCTAGTCTATTGATTCATGTTTTAGCAAATGCTCTGGTGAGGGATGATGATTCTCAAACTCCACTTGATGTTGCTAGAATAAACGGGCATACCAGTGTTGTTCGTGAGATTGAGGTATGCTTGACAGATGTAGAAGTAAAAAATTACTCAAAAGTTTTCTATCTGTATCTGTATGGTTTCATATGGTTAAAGTTTTACTTTTTATTTGTTGCATTTTAGAAAAGTATTTGCTATTTCTCTGGCTGGCTGCGGGAATTTTATGGTCCAGGCTTTCTTGAAGCATTAACGCCTCAACTGTTATCAAGAAAAATGTTTGTATAGCGTTCATTTTTTATTTATTGTTAATTCATTTCATGTTATGCTCTTTGCATAGAATCATTTTTCTTGTAAAAACAATGTTATGTCATTAATATTCCAGCACCACTGGGACTTTGCCAATGCAAATTATAGATTCAAAATCTACTCTTACTTTCAAGGGGAAATTTGAAGTGTTCTGTTATTATAAACAATGCATATACATATGCACTGATTAGAGTTCATTACTTGCAGTTGGGTTGTTGTTATACCTTGGGGTTTCAGTAATTCTACAATGCCTCGCAAAATGGAGCTCTTCATTTATCCTGATCTGCAGGTACAGCAGAACATAATTGGGGAGCTTTTTGGTAGTATTATGACCTGAATTTCATTGTTTGTTGAAATATATTGTCTTTTTTGTTGCCAAAACCTGTTATGAAATTGTATGATGATGAGAGAGACTACCACAGTGTGGCTAGCATGATCCCAAGTATGGCTTAAAAAGTAGAAGTGTAGTATGATCCCAAGTATTGATAATTCTATTGACATTCCCTCCTCAAATTGGAGCATAGATGTCCCTTTTGCCTTTCTTGCATGCAAAGATAACTGTGAGCATGTGTCTTAGCCTTTCTTTCTAGGTATTCACTTGGTCACTTAGTTGCTCACCTGTTTGTACTTAAAAGGCATGAATTAAATTGAAAATGTTCTATGATAGAAGAAACTAAGAAAGGCTTCTTATCTTTTTGCCTTATTAGTCCCTTTTCTTTTTTAATCTCTTTATTCTATTTTTGTGTCATTTAGGGAAATTTTTTATGGAAAATATTTTTTTATTGGTAAGTAACACACACCCTGTGGGTCTTGAACGCATGACTTTACCCTCCTTATTATTAAGGGAGGAGGAAATGTCATTTGAGCTAGAGCTCATTGGCAAGTTTTGATGGAAAATCTTGTCTACCATACACATCTCCCTCATCCATTTATTTTTATTTAAAATAAGCAATATTCCTTAATTTCCTTTAAATTTAAATTAACTTTTTGGGTAAAGGAAAGGTGGGCTTTGATGGATGGTTTACTCAATTCAGTCTTTGGTCAGTTGCCCAGTCCTCCTCCTCAAGATAGATACCAATAACTGTGACGGCGTCATGTATTCATACTTATTGTCATTGAAAATGTTGCTATCTATCAGTTATGAGAGAAAAGTCCTGATTTAAGGATCCAATACAACATGCTTATAGGTTCATCTCATGTGTAAAAATTCATGTCCCAAAATGGTCTCTTTCCACTTCTTAATAGTTCCCTTTAAGTAGATAATGACAGTGTTATTTGAACTAGCATTATCCACCATCGTAGTGAAAATGCCATCAATATTCCTATAGCAGAGAAGGATTAAGCACAAAGATAAGTACCCATTCTCATGCCATGTGGCAGCGCCAAAGAACCACATAAATAAGTGAGAAATTTATTGCTGCAGCAACAATAATCAATCAGCCACCAGCCATCAACAGCACTGCTGATTGCTGCTGTAGCAACTCAAACACTACAATTTGGATCCAAGTAAGATTTTTAGAAACCAAATGATTCATTTAAGAAGTAGTTTAAGATCCTTATAGAGGGGAAAATCCTCACTGGGAAAGCCATGATGAGTTAGCAAAGCCCCTCTCTGGTGGAAAATCTCGAAAATTTGTTGAGCCATAATTACAACAACCTCAAATACTGGTTGGCTAGAAGCTGGACTTGTAGATTATTTCCTTCTAAGAGTTGTGTAATATGTCTTATGGTTTGTTCTTCAAATTATAGGAACTGTCTTACTCTTTCATATGCTACTGTCATTTATTTGTTTCAAACTGTAATTTTGATCAATGAACAGAAAGCACAGCCTCGTACAGTTATTTCTCTTTGGAAGGCCAAAATTGAGGAACCCAAGTTTCAGCAAAAGGATCCGGCACTCATTATATTTGACCAGCCTACTAGTAATTTCTTGCCAATGAAACTATTATCTCTGGATCATTTATAATGGAAATATTTTTTACATAAATAATTAATTTATGTGGACCCTGAAGAATCTCTATTTGTCATGATTTTCTTGTGATATAAATGCTATTATCATGATGTCTTAGTCTGAAACTTTTTTGCTTTCTTTTATGGAGTGGGGGATACCTATCTTTTTAGTAGATATTTTGTAAACATAGAACTGAAGCAAACGGTGTTGTAGCCTTGTGACCTGGTTTGCTCTTAGCATGCCTACCTGCATGGAGAAATGGAACTTTTGAATACTCAATTGGCTGTTTTTATCTTTGAAGTGATAATAATCATGTAAGTAGCATGTCACCTCTCTAGTGCAGGTAGCAATATCTTAAACCTGGCATACCTTTAAAAGTGAATGTGTCTAACCATTTATTTTGGCATTCTGATGGTCTCACTTTCATTTTTATTTTTTTACTTTAATTTATTATCATTAAAAATAAATAAGTTGTACTTGGTATCTGCACATGGACACATTTTTGCGCCTCAGAAAAGTGAGAAGCGATATGGTTCCAAAGTTTTAATAAACAATTTTCATACATGTTTACACAAATGTTTAATGTTCTTTTAGACTTGCTTTTATAGCATCCTTTTGTCATTAATTTAATTTAATGAGAAAGGGATATCATGATGGGCTCATTTACCTACTCTAAATTGATAGAACTGCTGCAGTTGAATTTTTACTTTTTTGAGTTTGTCCCTGAATGATCAATAGTTGAGACTGACAACTAAAATATGAACAGTCAGAGGGCATGTGCTACTGAGCACAGTTTCTGCTTCTTGTTTAGAAACAGCATATACTTAATGTCTGTTCTCCTTTCTGAGCTTTTCTTGTCTATTGATCATATCTTTCTTTATCAGGAACTCGGAATACGCTTACATCTCCCCTTGAGGGTGATAAACAGATACTTCAACAACTTTATAATGCATGCATAGGAATTCCTCAGGTAAATCATCATAAACTGTTCACAGATTGTAGTTCCACTCACTAGTACATGCATGTTGCCTGTATTTTCACATGTCGCACCTGATAGTTACATAGGCTTTTGAACTCTGTTGGTATGGATGACTGCTTACAGAAATTGAAACCATGTGCCTCAGTCCTCACTCTCGATAAAATGTATGCATATTTTCATCAGCAACATGGTGCCTTATGAAGGATAATTTGTCCTGTATACTACAAGGAATATGGTTATTTCTTTTAAAGATTTTTTTTTTTTTTTTACCAAGACAAGCAATTATATCATGATCATGTGGATTGTTAATTAACAAATAGGAATACATGATGGAGTATGTTTAAACATCCTCTTCTAAAACATATTAATGACAGATTAATTTGAATGCAAATTGCTCTCAGTTTTAATTATGAGACAATCTACTTGCACATTAACAGTAGCTGGTTTTAGATAAGGATGTTGAATTGATCATAGATCAGTCAATTGGGTGGGATGGAGGCTTGCCTAAGCTCATCCCAAATAAGTGTCTGCTCATCAAGCTCATCCCAGCCCAAATTCAATTCTAAAGTTTACAGCTTCTGAGCTCAGCCCATTTTGTTTGGGCAAGCTTCTGGCTGAGTTTGGGCTGGCCTGTGATTAATTCCACTAAAACTTAAGATAGATTTAATTCATGAAGTAATTTTAGCAAGGTATTTTGACCCCCAAGACATATGGGTTTGTATTATGTGTCTTGACAAGCAAAATTCTTTTTTGTGATTAATTTATTTAAGGACAATTTATTGCATTTGTCCTAAAAGTCTTCCATAGACTCCAGTGTTTGACTCTGTTGGTTGAAAAAAGACTTCCAAAAAAACTATAGTTCCGTCTAACTTTCAGCCTTGTATTATTGATCACATTGTTGTAAACATGTCCAATTTGAAAGGGCCCAGTGATGGGGAACCATGTTTCAGTAAAATTGGCGCTCCTCAATGAGCATTGTGGAACACATAAATGGTTGCCTTTGAATAGATACCATCATGAAATAAAAAAGGAAAAAAAGAAAAAAGAAGATAAAGACGTTTAAGCACTCTTCCCATACTTCGGCAAAGTAAGGACCTTCACTTGCATAGTAGAAATCAAGGAATGCTGTTAGCTTAAAGCATTACAATCAACATCAAGCACCTTGTCAAAATTTGGCAAAGAGAGTGGGATCTTTAATAACCTTTTTCTTGATGATTTCAAAGTTCTTGTCAACTTTATTTGCCTACTTGAACTCCTTTCAAGTATTTGGTGATAGAGATAATGATGGTGCTGAATCCTTTGATGAACCACTGATAGGACGATGCAAGACCGTGAAAACTTTGAATGTCATAAAATGATTTTGGCGTAGGCCAGCTTGGGATTGATTCGGTTTTTGCTTGGTTCTATTTTTATCCCCTTCTTAGAAACGAAATAGTCCAAAAATACAAGGCCACGGTAGAGAAGTGGCACTACTTCAAGTTGCTGAACAACTTTTGTTCCTTTAAAAGTTTGAATACTTATTGACGTGGCACTAATTGTAGATGTTCCTTTAAAGAACATAGCAATTACCATAGTGCGGCATTTGAGTCCTTTTGTTTGTATCTATAGAAGCTACTATGCACAGCTAGGATCATATTGAAGTTTGCATCTCAATTATCTTCCTGTAAGTAGAAATCTTGAACGCATTGTTTCACTTTCAATTATCAAATTCACCTTTGGTTTAGAAGTTCTAAAATCTTCAGGATTTTCTTGATTTAGAACTGTGGAAGAGGTTCTCCATGAGGGGAAATTAGGCTTTGGAAGAGCCTGAAAAGCTAGTCATCCTTGCAAATGCGTCAAATAATGGATTAAATTTGAAAAGTTATCTGGTATCTTGTCCTTTCTTAATGTATATTTCCAAAAGAGTTGAGTGATATTAAAGGAAAGCAGGCTTCAATTGGATCTTGGAAAGGATGAAGAAAAATAAAAGGAAATCATTGAATTGCTGAGTTTTACTAAACATTTCATGAGATTACCACTTGTGTGTTATTACTAAACTCTTCATTTTTCAGGTCATGCTTCCCCCAGTGCCTACCCAAACCTCAACTCCAGAAGCTGCACCTCAAACTGATGAGAGAGGCACTTATAATGGGTGTGGTGTACCTGACTCTGGCCCAGTTGGCAATCCAACTCAACATGCCGAAACCGGTGATAACATTTCCCCATCTGCTCCACCTATTCCTGAGGATTTGGATGGAGCTTCTGTAACAAATGATATGAAAGATGAGGGCAGTTCTTCCTCATGTGCGATATGTTTTGAAGCTCCAATAGAGGGAGCTTGCATTCCCTGTGGCCACATGGCGGGTTGCATGGCTTGTTTGAATGAGATCAAAGCCAAGAAAGGAGTTTGCCCTGTATGCCGAGGCAAGATAAATAGGGTTGTTAGGCTTTATGCCGTCTGATAGGTGAATAGATTATGATTGGAGCTGGCCTGCAGGTGGAATTGATTCAAGGTTTTCACATATTCATCTTAATATATGTGGATTTATCATGAGCTTGTAGCATGAATTTAATGAGGCTATGTATATAAATATGTACAGGGCAACAGGGCCATTGTTGGGCAGTCTGCATGGTTATAAAAGAAGGCAGAGTCTTTTTTATTTATTTATTTTGTGAGCTTGTAACATGCATTTAATGGGGCACTGTGGATATAAGTGTAAGCCACAAGACCCGTGCTGCGAATGTACTGTATAGCTAGGGAGGAACTTCCCATACTACAAGCAGTGAACGTAGGCCAAAATTTTATTGCGCTAAAGTTTTTTTTTTTTTTTTTTTTTCAAACTATTGCGCTAAAGTTAATTTATTAAATAAAGTTTTTCTACCTTAAAGAGGTCAGGGTGGGGACGGGATCTACTTGCCCGCCCTGCCTCGCCTTGAAAATAGCCCATTTGGTATGTGTGTTTAAACAACAGTTTTCAGTTTTTTTTAGAAATATATGTGGGTGAAAAAGTGTGTAAAAATATGTGTAATGTTGTTTAAAAACTGAAAATATGTGTTTAAACTTACGTGCTAAATGCTTATATTCATATTTTAGTTATATCTAGTCACAATGTGTGAAAATATATAACTATTATGGAATGGGGTGTAATATATTAAAAGTATCAATTGCTACAAATATTTTTTTTTTAAAAATATTTCTACAAGTATTTTTTATTCTTTTATCTCTACAAATTATAAATATATCATACTATTATTTTTTGTATGTTTGATTAATTTTTTTTTTAAGGAGAACTGTATTTTTCTAACTTTTGTTGTAGTGTGTTATATTTGATATACAACTAAACTTTATAAATTTCAAATTTATTATTCGAATTTCTCATCTCTTAAGGAATAATGAGATTATCATAATAATATAAATTCATCACAAAATTACAACGTTATCTTAACCAAAATTAAGATGAAATAAGAGATAGACTTTATAATAATTTATCGCTCAAAAAATTGGCAGACATTTTCAAATTCACAGTCATGTAAATTATGTTTTGATATAAACTCAAATTCCTATTTTCCTAAAAACTAAGTTTTATGCCAGCGAACTCTTTTCAATTTGTCTAGGTGCTAGGGTTTTTTAAATTGTTCTTCTATCATTGTGGTTTTTTTTTTTTTTTTTTTTTTTTCTACTCTTTAAATTGTCCCTTGAGATATTTTTTCTTTGACGTTGTTTGTTGTTTTTTCTTATGTTCACCATAATGAACACAAAGTAATTTCTGTCATTTTTTTTTCATCACGATTAATGTTACTCTTATTACCTATAAAAAAGAAAAAAAAAAAACTAAGTATTAACCCAAATCAAAATTTAAGCAAAGCAATTTAAAAAGGGAGAGTGAAGACTTTGTATTGGGAAATTAAAAAAAATAATACCAAAACACATATTAAAAAAAAAAACCGTAAAAAAAACCATCAACCTTAAATAGAATTATAAGAAAAAAAAAATTCTACAAGAAAGGAGAGAGAGAGAGTGAGAGCTTAAGATTTTTTGTGGGGAAAATATGAATTGAACGGGAGAAATGATATTGAATTTATACAAAATATAATAGGAAGAAGAATAGTCAAAATATAAGAAAGAGAAAATGATGAAGGAAGTGTAACAATAAGTGACACTAGTGGGAAGACAAAGATATAAAATAGAGAGTAGTGGAGAAACAAAAAGGTAAGGAGGGAGGGGAAAGGTTGAAGGAAGTGTAATAGTAAATATGAACTAAAAGGCAAAAGAATAAGTTTTTTTTTTTTATTATTTAAAGAATGGAGAGTATAAAAGTTTAAAAATAAGGTAGAAAATAAGTGGATGATGTGGACGCTGATGTGGCTCAATAGGAGTGTAGCAACAATAAATGCTAGACTTCAATTTTTACATATACTAGTCGTTAACTCGTGCGATGCACGAGAATAGCTATTGAATGAGTTTCAAGAAAAAAAAAAACCATTATTTTTGAGTTGGAGCAGTAAGCAAAAATGTATGAAATTAAAAAAAAAAAAAATTGATATTGAAAGAAATAGCACAAATTTTTTTTTTTTTTTGAATCCCAAAATTTTATTAGCTAGGCAAAAGAAAGTAATGTTATTGTTATTATTATTTTTTTATGAAAAAGTAATGTTGTTTATACTACTATTTAAGGGGCTTCCCTTATTTGGATTCCTCATTTTTTAGTTAAAAAATGTCCCTACACCTCTATGTTTAAGTATAAACAAAACTAAAAGACATTCCAGTAAAAATACAACTTTAACTCCCACTAAAATATTGCCTAAAAAATAGGACTACTCTCCTATAATTTTTCAAATTGTTTTATCCACTTATAAATTAGATTCATTTTTCAAAAACAAAAAAAAATTATAAATTAGATTCCCAAAATAAAAACGCAAGAATTTTTTTTTTTTGGCTAAAAAAAAAAAGCCTCACCACACGAGCGTAGTGCGTGTGATGAGGCTAGTTTTATTTATTAGTTTGTATTGTATGTATAGGTATATATAAGATAAGTTGTAATATATATGCCAAAAAGTGCCTACTAGGAAAAAATGTGTTTATTGAATAAAAAATGTGTCTATTAACCGAAAATGTGTCTATTGGGTTGAAAAATACCTAACAAATGTATCTATTGAAAATGTCATAACCCTTCATATCGAATATACAAAATGGTGCCTATTGATCGAAAAGATGCCTATTGGCCAAAAATGTGCTTACAAAATGTGTCTATTAAAATGTCATAACTCTTTATATTAGATATACAAAAAAGTGTCTATTGATCGAAAAGATGTTTATTGGCCAAAAATGTGTCTACCAAAAGGTGTCTATTGAAAGATCATAACCTTTCATATTGGATATACAAAAAAATGTCTATTGATTGAAAAGATGCCTATTGGCCAAAAACGTGTCTACCAAAATGTGTCTATTGAAATGTCATAACTTTTTATATTAAATATACAAAATGGTGTCTATTGATTGAAAAGATGCCTATTGGCTGAAAATGTGCCTACTAAAAGGTGTCTATTGAATGGTCATAACCCTTTATATTGGATATACTAAAAGATGTCTATTGAATAAAAATGTGTCTATCAACCAAAAAATGTAACTATTAAAAAATGAAAAGTTACAAATATTCGATATTTTTAAATATATATGTGGGCCATAAATAAGAAGCAATCATCAAACGTTTCAGTTTTATAATATCTATATTTATATTATATTATATAATATATATATATATATATATATATAGATGTACATTTTTTATTATCATTTTAAAAATATTTAGTACTTTCATGGTCGTCATTTTCATTTATATTTCAAATAATTTATCTCTTCAATACAGAAGTCATCTCATTAAAATTAATAAAACATTTCCGACTTATTTCGGACCGAACTTATCTCACTCTCACTCCACAGTGTTTTTTCTAACCCGAAAATGAGATGGGCCGAGTACTTATGACATGATCCGCCCCGTTGCCATCTGTTGTAAAATTGTGAATATATCACAAATATCCACTTTGATTAAAAAAAGAAAAAAAAAGGGAGGAGTCCGATGAATATTGGAAGTTTCCTGTCAAAAACATCCGAAACAGAGTCAGACAGGACATTCCTTCTCTGCTAAGTTTCCGAGACACAAGCCAAAACCCTTTTATTTGAATTCAGAGAATTACAATTTTGCACTATATTTTCACTCTTTTCCCTTTTTTTGGCTTCAGAATATCTCTATCATTTCTTGTTATTATGGGCCAAATTCTTGAACCCATGAGCCAACAACGACCCCGAGCCGAGTTGCCCCATGAACTGGTCAGAACTGGAAATGTGGAAGCCATTAAAGCTCTTTGCAGAGAAGGTGCTAGCCTTGAGGTAAACCTCACAATGCTCCTCGACCCCCTTTTCTTTTTTTTTGGTTTAATTGTTTATGTTTCCAAAAACATCAACTTTACATCTTATTCTTGTTTTTTGATATTTTTGGGACATCCTAGCGTAATGGGTTTTCGTTGTTTATTGCTTATTGGGATTTATGTGTATAAAAAAGGTTTATAACCAACCATTTCTGTGCAAGAATAAATCGGTTATCATAAAAATTATCAACTCAGGACAAGCTTTCATATTGATATTGGGTCTATTTTGTGTAGTTATTAACATGAGAAATGCTATGTAAACAATATTTTCACAACACTTTTATAACAAATCCAGGTTGTTATTTGCTGATATTGATGGCTAAAAAAGTCATTTGAGTGGTTGGTTCAAATTAGAACCAATAACTACTTATTACTTAGGATTTGTTATGAAAGTGTTGTGGAAATGTTGTTTACATAGCACTTCTCAATCAATATTGATACAGTAAAAGCTTAAGCCTGGTTATTGTCAAGAGCCCTGTAGCTCTGTGGCATTGCATGGTCCCCTTTCATGACATTTAAATTATAAAATAAATAGATAAAGAAAGGCTTAAGCCTAGTTATTGGAAATGGACTGGAATATGATGAATATCAATCACAAAACCTTGATACCAAATTGCACTATAATTTGTAGTAAACTTCTTCTATTGAAAATATGGTCTTTTAAAGATTCATATTCAACCACGTCCAACACATATTTTGTAGGGAGTGCGTCATCTACCTGTAAGAAAATAAGAAATGTGATGCGAGAATAAATGTGTACTTGGGGAAAACCATTTTCTCCCTCTAACATATTGATCAAAATATGATTCCAATTGTCCACTTCATGACCGTCATGCCTTGACAACTGTTGTCACATTCCATGACTGAAGCAGTGATAGCACCACATGACCATTCTGGATCTTGGGATCTCTTTGTTGAGAGAGTCTGAGAGATTGAAAAGGTGCTTAATGAAAAGGCCACTCCTGTTGATTTGATAGACTACATTTTAAATTTTGGATAAATTGATAGGCTACTCACCTATCAAAAATTAAAAAACCTATCAAAAACAAATTGATAGGCTACTTTGCTTTCAGCTTCCCATTATTTAGACCTCTTCCTCCATTCTTAAGAACATAAGTTGAGACGATATCAAGTGCATTTCCTCTATGTCAATCACAAAGAAGTGATGTCTTAATTTTGTCTTCTCAAACTGAATACTTTTTATGTCAAATATAATGCTTGATAATTTGGTGCAAGTCTGTATACAATTGCTTTCCTGTGTGCATTTTCATTGAGACTGAGTTATTTTTTGTTACAGTGGATCGACAGAGAAGGAAAGACCCCCCTCATCGTTGCGTGCATGAATCATGAATTGTTTGATATTGCCAAAACTCTAATTGAATTGGGTGCCAATGTCAATGCTTATCGTCCTGGTATGCTTGTGAAAGTACTTACATTGTCCAATGGGTTATTGGTTATTATGTTACAAATGATAGTTGCTATTTGGCTATGGGTCATATATTGTTAGTCAGTTATCTTATTGCATAACACACACAAGGCTATTCATGTTTAGTTTGATTAAACTTTGATACATAAATCAGTAATGATTTATTTATAATAATACTACTAATAATTGAAAAAGGTGATAAGTTAAGCTTGTATTGCAGTTTAACCAGTAATACTTTTTTTGATAAGTAAGAAGAGAATATTATTAATAAAAGAAAAGCAAGAGAAACACAAAGAATTCACGATAGTGAACAATGGAAAAAGAAACAACAATACAAAACAGCCCCTAATCTATTCTAATAGAAGAAATAAAATCCGTAAGGGTAGAACAATCCAAGAAACCCCAACATCGAGACCAATCAAAGAGGGTCCTCTGGCAAAACTCTAATAACTGAACCACAGTTTTCTCCTCATCCTCGAAAGTCCGCCGATTCCGTTTAGACCAAATAGTCCACATTAAACAGCTTGGGGCCAAATCCCATATATCATAACTATGCTTCCCAAGCCAATGAAACCGACAGAATAATAAGTCCTCAACTGAACCTGGCATGACCAATCAATCCCAAACAACCGAAGCATATACATCCACAAAGAATGGGCTATTGGACAAAAAAGTAACAAGTGATCCACAGATTCCACATTAACCAGTAATACTACTATGAACATGCAAGTTGAGTTCAATCTTCTTCATTATTTTTGTAATAGGGCGTCATGCGGGTACTCCTTTACATCATGCAGCAAAAAGAGGCTTGGAACAGTCTGTTAAGTTGCTTCTTTCCCATGGAGGTTTGTCATAAACTATCAATGTGGGTTATGTCTTTGTTGATGTAATAAGAATTATTTTGTCACAAGTTGAAAGACCTAGTCTATTGATTTATGTTTCAGCAAATGCTCTGGTGAGGAATGATGATTGTCACACTCCACTTGATGTAGCTAGAGTAAAGGGGCATACTAATGTTGTTCGTACAATTGAGGTATGCTCGACAAATGTAGAAGTAAAAAATTTCTCAAAAAGTTTCTATCTGTATGTATTGTTTAATATGGTTAAAGTTTTACTTTATTTTTTGCATTTTAGAATCATATTTGCTATTTCTCTGGCTGGCTGCGGGAATTTTATGGTCCAGGCATTCTTGAAGCATTAGTACCTCTGACAAGAAAAATGTTCGTATAACTTTCAATTTCTTTATTGTTAATTAATATCATGTTATGCTCTTTGGATAGAATCATTTTTCTCGTAAAAAGAATGTTCTGTCATTAATATTTCTGCACCATTGGGACAATGCTAATGCAAGATGTAGATCCAAACTCTACTATTACTGTTCAAGGGAAATTTGAAGTGTTTTATTATTAGAAACAATGATATACAAATGTGCTGATTCGAGTTCATTACTTACAGTTGGGTTGTCATTATACCTTGTGGTTCCAGTAATTCTACAATGCCTCGCAAAATGGAGCTTGTCATTTATCCCACTTTGCAGGTACAACAATACATAATTGTTGAGCTTTTGGTAGTATTAATTATGACCTGAATTTCATTGGTTGTTGAAATATATTTGTCTTTTTGGTTGTCATAACCTGTTATGAAATTGTATGATGAGAAAGATGGAATGAGAGACTACCACAGAGTGTGGCTGGCACCTCTATATACGCTACAATTTAAAAAGTAGAAGTGCAGTGTGACTTTGAGTAATTGATGATTCTGTTGACATTCCCACTCAAACTGGAGCATAGATGTTCTTTTTGCCTTGCTTGTTTTAAAATTTGAAAACTAATTCTTGATTAACACCTTAGCATGCAAATATAACCTTGGGTCAAAGAGTGTGTGAGAGTGTGCATGCTCGTACACGTTGTGTGCATGTGTCTTAGCCTTTCTTTCTTGGCATTCACATGGTCACTTAAGTTGTGTTTGTACTTAAAAGGCATGAATTAAATAGAAAATGTTCTATGATAGAAGAATCTAAGAAGACTTCTTATTGTTTTGCCTTTTTAGTCCCTTTTTTTTTAATAGATAATCAAAGTTTATTAATGAAGAGAAAAGAGGCAATGTGTTCACAATGGTGAACCCACTGCACTTGTAACAAATACAAACAAATCAAAGAGAAAAACTAACAAACATAAGGAAATCAGAAATGGAAATACATTGTGTGAACCCCCAAATACAAGACCATTTAAACAAAGTCCCAACTAGCATAGACCTCAAGAGATCAACAAGTCTCTCAATATCTTCAAAAATAAATACGGGTGTTGCATTCCCGCCAAATATATCACATAAGGCAGGCTTTGTTTTTGTGTCATTTAGGAAGAGTTTTGATGGAAAATAATTTTTTATTGGTACACACACACCCCATGGGTCTTGAATGTACAACTTAACCAGTTTACCTCCATCCCATTATTAAAAGAGGAGGAAGTGCCATTTGAGTTAGAGCTCATTGGCAAGTTTTGATGGTAAATCTTGTCTACTATACACATCTCCCTCATCATTTAGTTTTCTTTATTTTTTTATCTTAATTTTCTTTACATTAAAGACATCTTTCTTACTTATATATAAAAAAGGGTAAACTACATATTTGGTTCCTAATCTTTACATCATATTTCAATTTACTCCTTAACCTTTCAATTGTGTCAATTTGGTCCATAACCTTTCAATATCATGTCAATTTAGTCTCTGCCGTTATATCTTAAATGAAATTGCTGACATGACAAACGCCAAAACAAAATTTAAGTTTATTGTCACATCAATGGAAGCTAATTTTTTATTTTGGCCATTAGACACGTCATCAATTTTCATCCAAAAGATAACGGTAGGGACTAAATTGACACTATACTAAAAAGTTAAGGACCAAATTGACACTATTGAAAGGTTAGAGATCAAATAAGAATATAGTGTATGGGATAAATACCAAATACGTAGTTTATCCAAAACAAAAAAAAAAAAAAAAACTTTTTTGGGTAAAGGAATGGCAGGGCTCTGAGGGATGGTTTACACAATTTCGTCTTTGTTCAGCTGCCTGGTACCCCTCTCTTCCTCCTTAGGATGGATACTAATAACAGGAGTTTTGAAGAAACTGAAAGTTCTATGCCTGATTTTAAGTTCTTTTTTAGAACTTTATTAGATTGGCTGTCAGCCATGAGTAACCTCTCTTTATTTTCTATTATTGACTTGTTAGATTTATGCAATTTTTGTAACTGATTGTCTATCCCAGTATATCCCCTGTATACTTTGGGTGACTCATTTTTCGTATTAATATATTCTTACTACTTATCTTTTATTCATACGTATTGTCATTGCAAATGTCTGTATCTATCAGTAATGAGAGAAAAGTGCTGATTTAAGGATCCAGGTGGCAAGTGGGTTTGATATAGCAGGCTAATAGGATCATGAACTTTTACTGCATTTACCATGTGAATCCACATGTAGTGCATTGGTTGGGTGTATCTTAATTGCAGGGATTAAATGTTTACTTCTTAAGCTTTGTAAAGGTAGTGTAACTGACAACACAAGTGGATTAATGTGACTGAATGATTGAGTACTACACATCCACGACAAAACATAAAAATATGAATACTAAGAAAAATGACTTAAGAGAAATTTAATTCTTTGTAAAGCTTAGGATTCTTTGCTCTTCTGATTCTCTGTCTGGTAACTAGTGTAACATGTCTGTCCATGATTTGGTAATTGAAATTCACTATAAACTCAGTTGGATATGGTTTTCCCAGTGAGGATATCCTCTCTATAAGAATTTTAAACCACTTATTAAATGTACCATTTGGTTTCTACAAGTTTTAGTTGGATCCAAATTGTAGTGTTTGAGTTGCTACTGCCACACACAGCGGTCCTGTTGTTGGCTGGTGGCTGATTGATTATAGTTGCTGCAGCAATAACTTTTTCAGTTATTCATGTGGTTCTTTGGCCACATGGCATGAGAAGTAGGATTGGGTACTGATCACTGTGCTTCATTCTTCTCTGCTATATGTTAGCAAACCCCCTTTCTAGTGTAAAATCTGCCAAAATTTGTTGAGCCAACAGTACAGCAACCTCAAATACAGGTTGCCCAGAAGCTGAACTTGTAGAGTATTTCCTTCTAAGAGTCATGTAATATGACTCATAGTTTGTATGTATATAGAAACTGTCTTTCACTTTCATATGCTACTCCCATTTAATTGTTTCAAACTGTAATTTTGATCACCGAACAGGATGCACAGCCTCGTACAGTTATTGCTCTTTGGAAGGCCAAAATTGAGGAACCCAAATTTCAGCAAATGGATCCGGCACTTACTATATTTGACGAGCCTACTAGTAATTTCTTGCCAATGACACTATTATCTACAGATTATTTTTAATGGCAATATGTGTTAAATAAATAAATAAATTTATGTGGACCCCAAAGAATCTCTATTTGTCATGAGTTTTCTCAGGATGTCAAGACCATTGTCATGATGTCTTAGTCTGAAACTTTGGTGGTGGGAGAGGGGGGGAAGGGAGGTTATAACTTACATGATACCTAAAATCCCTGTTTCTTTTTGTTAGATATTTTTTATTGATTTTATAAGGACAATTTATTGTTTTGGCATGTATTTTTCAAACAAGGTACCAACAAAATGAGCTAAAAGGTGGTCCCTTGTACTCTCCAAATCCTCAAACATACTCCTCGTGTGTTTTTTAAGCCATTCCTATTACTTTATTACATATATGAATTATGCACAACTGCCAGTATATTTGAGGATAGCTTCACATTTAGAACTGAAGAAAATCAGTGTTTTAAGCCTTGTTACCTGGTTTGCTCTTAGCAAGCCTACCTGCACTGAGAAATGGAACTTTTAAATATTGAATTGGCAGTTTTTTCCTTAAAGTGATAATAATCATGCAAGTAGCGTGTCACCTCTCTAGTGCAGTTATCAGTATCTTAAACCTGGCTTACCTTTCTAGGTGAATGTATCTAACCACTGATTTTGGCATTCTGATGGTCTCACTTTCTCTTTTGATTTTTTATTTTCAATAAATATCATTATAAATAAATAAGCCCTACTTGGTATTGGTACATAGACACTTTGTGCTCCTCAGAAAGTGAGAAGCGATAAGGATCCAAAGTTCTAATAAACAATTTCATACTATGCTTACACAAATGTTTTAATGTTCTTTTTGACTCTTGATTTTATGGCTTCCTTTTGTCGTTGGTTTAATCTAATGAAAAAGGGATATCACAATGGGATCATTTAGCAACTCTAAATCTATAGAATAGCTCCAGTTGAATTTTTACCTGTTTGAATTTTTCCCTAAATGATCATTAGTTGAGACTGCAACAACTAAAATATGATTAGTCAAAGAACATGTTCTTCTGAACACAGTTTTCTACTCTTGTTTTGTAACTGCATATACTTAATGTCTGTTCTCCTTTTTGAGATTTTCTTGTCTATTGTTCATATCTTTCTTATCAGGAACTCGTTATAAGCTTGCATCTGCCCTTGAGGGTGATAAACAGCAACTTCAACAGCTTTATGGTGCATGCATAGGAATTCCTCCGGTAAATTATCATAAACTGTTCACAGATTTTAGTTCCACTCTCTGGTACATGAACATTACCTTTATTCACGCGTTGAGCGTGATAGGTACATAAGTTTTTGAACTTTGTTGGTATGGGCTTACAGAAATTGAAACCATGTGACTCATCACTCGATAAAATGTATGCTTTTGTTCATGGTGACTTGTGAATTATAATTTGTCCTTATACTACAAGAAATATGGTTATTTCTTTTTGGGGCATTTTCTTTAAACCAAGACAAGCATATATTGCATGATCATGTGGATTTTGAATTAACAAAATAGGAACACATAATGGAATAGTTTTAACATCCCCTTCTACAACATGTTAGTGACATTAATTTGAATTCTGGAATTTGCTACCAGTTTTGATTATGAGGCAATCTGCTTGCACATTAACAGTAGCTAGTTTTAGGTAAGGATGTTGAATTGATTATAGATCAGTCAATTCGGTGGTATGGAGGCTTTCTAAGCTCTTCCTAAATAAATTTCTGCTCATCAGGCTCATCCCTGCCCAAATTAAATTCTATAGTGTACAGCCTGAGCTCCAATTTGTTTGGGCAAGCTTCAGGCTGAGTTTGGGCTGGCCAGTAATTAATACCACTAAAATTTAAGATAGATTTAATTCATAAAGTAATTTTAGTGCAGTCTTGTGACCCCCAAGCCATGTGGGTTTGTATTATGTGTCTTCACAAGAAAAAATCCTTTTTGTGCTTTCCTCATTTAAGGGCCAATTTATTGCATGTGTCAGACTCTGTTGGTTGAAAAAAGACTTGCCCTCAAGTCCTACATCTTTTTATTCGAACAAAACTATAGTTCCATCAAACTTTCAGCCGTGTATTGATCACATTGTTCAACATGTTCAATTTGAAAGGACCCATTGATGGGGAGCCAAGTTTCGATAATATTGGCGGTCTCAACAAGCATTGTGGAGCCCATAAATGGTTGCCTTTGAAAAGATACTATCTTGCAATATTGAAAAATAAAAAAAGAGGTCCTTTGAGCAATCTTCCCATACCTGGGAAAAATAAGGACCTTTGTACAACTTCTAGAAAATTTTGAAGCCCAAAGCCTTCACTTGTATAGTAGGAAGCAAAGAATGCTGTTGGCTTAAAGCATCACAATCTATCTCAAACACCTTGTCAAAATTTGGCAAAGGGAGAATAGGAGCTTTAATCACCTTTTTCATGATGATTTCAAAGCTGTCTTCAACTTCATTTGTCCACTTGAAAATTCCCCTTCAAGTATTTTGGTGATAGAAGTAATAATAGTGCTGAATCATCTGATGAACCATTGATAGGATGATGCAAGACACCACCACACACCTTTGGTGTAATGGTCACTCTACAAGTACAAGTTCTTGTAGGGTGTGGGGGTGGGGGGGAAGGCAAGAGCTGGGGATTCAAGTCTCTAGGAGGGAGTTTCACACACATATTCACTTTGATTAAGTTAGAGTAGAATCTATGTTAGATAAAAATGAAAAAGAAAAAAAGACAGGACGGTGCAAGACCATGAGAACTTTGAATGTCATGAAATGACTTTGGTGTGGGCCAGCTTATGATCGCTTGGATCCATTTTTAACCCCTTGGTAGAAAATAGTCCAAAATTATAAGGCTACAGTAAAGAAGTGGCACTACTTTAAGTTGCTGAACAACCCTTTTTTAAAAATTATTTTATTTTATTTATTAAATTTAAGTTTTGAATACTTATCGAAGTAGCAGCACTACTTATTGAAGATTATTCTTTAAAGACCATAGCAGTTACCATAGTGTAGCATTTGAGTCCCTTTGTTTGTAACTATCAAAGCTATTATGCACAGCTAGGATTACATTGAAGTTTGCATCTCAGATTCTCAATCATCTTCCTGTAAATACTAAATAGAAATCTCAAACGCATTGTTTTACTTACGTTTATCAAATTCACTTTTGGTTTAGGGGTTCTAAAACTTCCGGATTTTCTTAATTTAGAACTGTGGAAGAGATTCTCGTTTTGGGGAAATTATGCTTTGGAAGAGCCTGAAAAGCTAGTCACCCTTATGAATGTGTCAAATAATTTATCTTGTATATTGTGCTTTCTTAATGCACATTTCGAAAAGAGTCGTCATTGATATCAAAGGAATGTAGGAATGTAAATGGAAGCATAAAGATATTGGGAAAGGAACCTAAGCTGTTCAGTGATTTCATTTTCTTTTTCTTCATCCTTTCCAAGATCCAATTGAAGGCCAAACATTTCTTGAGATTACCACTTGTGTCTTATTATTAAGCTCTTCAATTTTCAGGTTATTCCTCCCCCGGTTAATACCCTAAACTCAACTCCAGAAGCTACCCCTCAAATTGCTGCAGAAGCTGTTGATTTGGCTATGGCGATAAACGCCTCCATTCTGTCCGCTTCATTGGATAGACCCTCACTTCCTCCAAATACTCACCAGAGCTCTGAATCAATCAGCACAAATGGTTGGGGAAATTCTGCTGAGAGTGGCAGTTATAATGGGTTGGGCCCAGCTGCAGGAACCACAAATTCAGGTGCAAGCAGCAGTCAAGGGATGGACACAAATCCAAAAGAAGGCTACAATGGCTGGGGTGTACCTGATTCTAGGCCAGTTAGCAATCCAACTCAGCATGCTCAAGCCAGTGGTAACACTTCCCCCATTGTTTCCAGTAACAATGGAATTGCTGCATCAGTTCCGTCTGCTCCACCTATTCCTGAGGTTTTGGATGAAGGGCCAATCCATTATCCATCCATTGATTTCAGTCCAGTGGACTGGTCTGTTCCAGCCAGAGAGGATGGAACTTCTGTAACAAATGATGTGAAAGATGAGGACACTTCTTCCTCATGTGTGATATGTTTTGAAGCTCCAATAGAGGGAGCCTGCATTCCCTGTGGCCATATGGCTGGTTGCATGTCTTGTTTGAATGAGATCAAAGCCAAGAAAGGGGCTTGCCCTGTATGCCGAGCCAAGATAAATCAGGTCGTTAGGCTTTATGCCGTATGATAATAAGTGAATGGATCATGATGGAGCTGGCCAACTGCAATTTTCACATATTTATCATAATATGTTTTTGATTTATGAGCTTGTAACATAAATTTATTTTTGATTTATGAGCTTGTAACATAAATTTAATCAGGCTATGGATATAATTGTACAGGGCAACAAGGCCATGTTGGCATTTTTTTATTTTTTATTAATTAATTAAAATCTATTTTTAAGATACTTAGATATGTAGCTTGAACCTCCTCCCTCCTGTGTCCCCAAGCAATTTGTGCATGGGAGGATTACTAGTGGTGAAAACTGTCCCAGCAAAAAAAAAAAAAGTGGTGAAAACTGAAACCCATCCTTTCTTCTTGTTTTTTTTTCTTTGTTTGGTAGGGGTTACTGCAATTGCAGAGTCCGTAGGAGCAACGTGACAGTAAAATGTGTTGCCTTTGTGAACTGGCATAAGTGGTGTCGGTGGCAATGTAATCTCACTTTGGACCTCTAGAAACAAGGGAAGTTCACCCCTATATCTGCTCAGACATGAGACAAAACTCTCTCTTTACACACGCAAAGCTGTTTATAAAAACTCCAAAAAACTGTATCTGTTTTCTTGTTTTCCAACATCGGAAATATTACTGTGCAACAATTGCGAGAAATGGTATGCAGCTATCCAATGTTAGAATTATTCTTTGGACATAACACTTGAACGTTGGTTGAAGATATAGAATCCCATTCCTCAAGACAAAGTGGGTTTGACACGAGGCAGATGGAGCAATTAGACAATTTCATATGGTGTCTGATTTTTGACTTCAAAATGAGGTAAGGGACCATCGTAAAGGCCAAATGTGTACAGGATTTTTGATGATGTGTGAGTGTGATCAAAGCAAAAGAGCCCACAAATATAACATCAGTGACCCTACGTTCCATTTACATGAAACCAGAGGGGGAAACCACCACATGGCTTGCTTCAGAGAATCTCACTATAATCTTCAAGTTGTCTTAACCTTGCTACAATACTTTGATGAGCATAGTTTCTGTACCATGTCATATACAGTATTTTACTACTGTTCGTGACTTTTCTCAGCCTAAAAAGTCTAACTGAGCTTGGAGAGTGGGTTCCTGATTAGACTTTTAATACTTTTTTAGCCTTAACCTTGTCTCCAAAGTTTCATCCCCATGTGGGGAACAAATCCTAAATGAATCTGTCCTTTGGATGAGCAACATGGCGTACAATGCAAATTTTGTTGTGAAATATAAAATTTATAAGATCAAGAAGAAAAGGGTATTGTTTACGTTGTAGGATAGGGTATTACTTGTTGACCCAGGTCATAAAAGATTTGGGCTGTTTAAGGTTGGAGTTGCAAGCATGTGTTTATGAGAGTATTTTTTTTTTTTCACTATTTTTTTTTTTTTTTTTTTTTTGGAGAAACCGGTCCCTAAGGTCCTATTTGGGCTTTTTTTTTTTTTTTTTCCACTAATTATTTGACATTTTTTGTCGTGATTTGAGTAATATTACTTTCATTCAGATTTACTATTGACATCATAGTTATTATACATCAATCATAACATGTGAGGTTAACAGTTATGAAAAAAAGTTGTGTCACTATATTTATTGTGACGGGAAATGCAATGAGAAGCAAACTAGTTAAAGTGTCAGTATTTTTTTTTTTTTCACTGATATTTCGAATGCTAGGTCAATTGTGTCTAGATCTGCTGCTCAATCTTACTGACCTACACGATTGTGTCTATTATTCAGTCAAAAAAGAAAAAAGAAAACTTATGTCTAGATCTACTGCTCAATATTATCCTTTGCTTTATTTTGCTGAAAAAGTTTGGAGCCTCATACCCCAGAAAAGAAAGCCCCTCTCCTCCCTCCCCTCCCAATAAAAGTACAGCACTTTAATGATTCAGCTGCTTTACATCAATGAAAATTGAAGGTGTGCCTACATAGTGTGATATGGGTGTCATGATGCAACTGGCCAGTGGGGACTAGCAAGATTTAAGCTGGCAATGGATCAACATTACTAAAATTAGTAGAAAGAGTTGGTGGCAATTAAGTTGAGGGAAGGTAAGGAAATAATTTTGTACTCAAATATTGTATAGAGATTGTCATAAATAAAACTTCTATGACTTCATTTTTGCCAATTCTTAATACACTCTCAAGTGTAGCTATCCAATATGAAACATAAGCTCTATAAAAGGTGTAAAGTTTTGGGTGGTTCACTGGTTATATTAGAGAGAATATTGGACCAAGTACCATGCCTTTATTAGAGTTGGATCAATTATGCCATTATGGGGAAGACTATCCAAGTTATCAAAAATGATTTGGACATTTGAGCTGAATGATTGGGATCTCAGTTTGCCACCTCAGCTAAATTATGGAGTTGACATAACCTTTTTAGTTTCTCCCTACCAGCAAACACAAATGGTCTAGATTTTTGTCAAAGCTGTTTAACTGAACTGAAAGACTCAGCAAGGCCTGGTTTCTCCACCTTGGCTGAAATTGTTTTCAGAAGCATTTATTATCTGTTTATTTTCGTTGATAAATGTTTCAAAGTTGTTAAGTAGGTCCTGAGAATCTTGATTATGTCATGTTTCGATAATGGTTACTTGTGTAGTGAATACTCGTTGTTATCCTTGCAGCTTGCAATTTGTCAGAATCCATAATAATTAGGTCCACCAATAAAGCGTGGTTTGGAAGCTGGACTCATATAAGTCAACTTGTTAAAGATATTCGAAGAGATGTGGGAAAGGTTACCCATGCCATAGAATTTCATTAGGGAACATTACTACTGATCAAGTGGTGAAAACTGTAAGAATTAGGATGGTCTGTAATTTAGAAAATCAAGGGTCATAATGTGATAGTCCAGGCTCTAATGCAAACATATATGGTTTGGTTTTCTTATATGAGTAACCATAGTATACTACACATTTTATGTATAAATCTTACAACTTGCCCTGAAAAGGCTAAAATACAAGTGATTTTCACTTTAGGACATTGGTTAGCAATTCATTTAAAGAAAGTTTTTATGGGAAAAGAAAAAAAAAAACAATTAATGTTTTGACAGCTTTTTTCATTTCTCATAAAAGTGGTGTCAAAACTTTCTTAAAATGGATTGTTAACCAATACCCTACGACACTCGTTAGCATGACCCTTATTTATTGTACTATTAGAATTTAGATTCCACCAACCACATTTATTGTCATGACAAATTAAAAATCTTTTGTATTAATTAATAATAATTTAGTGTTTTTGTTCTTATATTGATAAACCAAGGGTGCAATTCAAATTTCAATGGTCTTGGGTCGTACTCAAAAGATACTATAATTGAAAAAGCTTGAAAAATTGCTCCTTTGGTAACTCATTTAGACGATTTTTTTGGGCAAATTACATTGACACCCCTAGGTATAGCAAAACTAGATTTGCAATAACCAATTTTCCAAAATTGCACTACACCTCGTCAAAGGAACCTTGAGGGTGTTAGTGTAAGGAACCTCCTTGAAAATTGTGGTTTCAAACTCTCAAACACTCTCTTTGGGATCACAAGATTAGTGGGTAGAAAACTAGAGTTTATCCATAACGCACGAGGAGAAAAAGTATAAGGTTTTTCTCTTTGAATAACATAGTGTATGGCAATTTATTCTCATCGTTAACATAATTTAAAGACGAGCGTTTATAAGTACACAATTAGGTTTTAAAGAAACAACACAAATTAGGTCATAACCAAAAGCAAGAAACAAACTTTGTTATTATCACTCGAGCAAGGGACAAGCAAAGTCTTGAGTTCTTTTATTGTTCCACTTAAGCAAAACTCACTTTTGTTTGAGTGAGACTCCTCCAATTCACCTGAGTAAAATCTATTTCTCTTGAGTGAAATTCTTCATAAATCAATTATTCGTTGACGGTTTTCAAGGCAGCTCTAAACAAAATTTTATGATAAAAAAAAAAAAATCAAATCATGGTATTTAATTACACTCAATACCATGGAATGCAACACTAAAATTTTAACACATTTATTTTTTCTTTTTTGGTCAAAAGAAATAATTTGAACAATATCTTTCTCTCTCCATAAAAAGAAAAATGAAAAAAGAAAAAAGAAAAAAAAAAAGAAAAGAAAAAAGAAAAAAAAAGAAAAGAAAAAAGAAAAAAGAAAAAGAAAAAGAATTATATAGCACCTTCCATGCTAATTCTTATATTTCCTCAACAATTGCACAAGTTAATCAATTTCTTAAGATGAACCTCTCTGTTTGTTGGGCTGAGTAATGGTAAGTTGATAACTCATTGCTTTTCAAGTAATTGAAATAATAGCATGACAATATGGATCCATTTGAAATGAAGAAGATGCTATATATATGCACGATTAGGAATTGGGAGTTGTTGGATAAATCTTGTTTAACCTCTCTTGATTATTGTAGTATCAAGGTGGCACCCAACCAATACATGCTGTTAATTAGAGTTCATTGAGTGAAAGTTAAGTAGAAGAGTGACAAATATTATTATATTATTACGACCATTGGTAATTGACCCTATGCACTGAATTGACCAGATCATCATGTGGTGCAATATTTTTCACTTGACTAGTAAACCAACAGTTCTTGGTAAAGACCAAGACTTTAGTTGCAACTTGCCCTGAAAAGGCTAAAATGCAAGTGATTTTCCTTCCAGGATGGCTTTGTTTGGAAACTTAGAATATACCCCCAAAGAAAACACTATTGTTGGCTTGTTTGCCTTATCTTTTTTCGAACATTGTTAAAAATGATGTTGGGGTGTTTGTCTTTTTCTTCTGAATTTGTTGAGAGTTAATGTTTTTGTAATCATAAGTGTCCAAAAAGTGGTTAGTTCTTATCTTAGGGTGACTAACTTGTGGTCGAAATTAAATTTATTTTTTATGATTAGAGTATATCCTATTATCTTTTGACTGATAATTTTTCCTTCTTTGCTTTAACATTGTTTAGGAGGGGTCAGCTGACTTTTTAAAGTTGGATAATTTTCTTGTTTGTTTTGCTATTCTTAAAACACTATCATCGTATCTTCTTAAAATAACGCATGAATTGCAGTTGCTTTTAATTAATTAACTCATAGTTTTTTTTTTTTGAGGATAATTAACTCATAGTTAAACCCGAAAACTTATGTAAGTGTATACCTTTCTTTTTTATTTTTTTACTTAGGGGGGCCCCGGAAAGTGTGGCAAAGCAATTTGTAGAAGATGAAATTTTAGAGAATGACCTGTTTATATCCAATTGTTAATTAATCATTTGATTACTATTGGGTTTAGCTAATATCTAACAATCATTATGCAACATGAATTGGAATCTTTAGCAGAATTTAATGGATTATTAAAAGAGTACATGGGGTTATATCATATATGGACCTGATTGTAGGTTGCAAAATTTTGCAGATGAAGTAAATGTGAGATGGAATTCAGATATGTCAGGTTAGTCTCCAATAAAATTGAATCTAAAAAAATAAAAGGTTATATATATATATATATATAAAATTCAATCCATCTTTGCTTATGTTAATGACTCAATTGGTCCAGTACATGGGTTAGGTACTATATCCTTTCATATTGGCTGGACTAAGTGACACATATTGCCAACTCTATAGAGAGTCTAGACTAGACCCCAACAAGGTGAAAGAGATCGTTGCGTGTTATATATCAATATATAATATGTATCTTTTAATGGTAAGGAAAAACAAAAACTTTTTTTTTAAATTTTTTTTTAAGATAAAGAAATAGACCATTTATACAAATCCTAGGAGGGATGGATGGCAGGAGGGATATAATATAAATTATAAATTGGATATGTATGGAAATGATATATATATATATATATATATATATATATATATACACACATTCGAGGTGAGATGAGATGAGTTGGATCGAACTAGCAAAACTTGTCCACATCTTATCATCTTTTTCGAGTAAAGAAAACCAAATTGAAAGAATGGATCAAATAGGGCGAAGATTTTTTACCATCCCTATAACAAGGGATGGCAAAGAGACATCCCTCAAAACGGAAAAAAAGAAAAAGAAAAATAATAATAAAAGAAAAATCTTTTTTTTTTTTCCTTTTTTGATGAGAAAGGAGAAATTTGTTAAAAAGAAGAAGAAAAAGCATGAAATGCTAATTTAGGGAAAAAGTGAAAGGGTATTTTAGTTAGAGAGTAACAAATGTATTTCCTTGTAATATTTTGTTGGAGATCATTCTTAACAATTATATATATATATATATATATATATATATATATATATATATATATATAAAGAAATGTTAAAGAATGTCCTATATATATATATATATAAAGAAATGTTAAAGAATGTCCCAAGTACATTGGATTAGGCTTTAGGGATTATTTTTAGAAATATTTTATAAGAAAATAATAAAACAATTAATTTTGTAGACAATTTTTTATATTTATCATAAAAGTGATGTTAAAACTTTCCTAATATAGTTTATTAACAATTGTCCTAATGACACTGTTAACATGACCCATAAAAAAAAAAAAAAAAAAGGACTTCTTACTACACATTTGCCTCAAATGTAATCATAGGATCCCTATATACCAAATCCCATTTTATAGTCTCCCCTTTCTCTTATGACAACTCCCACTATTCATTAATAATGTATAATGTTCTTAATTAAATCCTCCCCACAAAACCCAACAAATCTGTAACTACATTGGCCCCACCAAATACCCTTTTTTAATTTTCCCCTCATTTTTTAATTTCTGTTCCCTGCTCTCTCTCTCTCATGCAGCTTTGTAAAGAAAGCAGGGCATGAGGGCTTGTACTTATTATATCAAAGATTCATCTTTTATCAGTCACAAAAGAAAATAAAGGTTTCTATGTTCAAGTTTCAAGCTCTGGGGTTCATCAAGATCTGTTTTTGCTTGAACCTGCAAGCTTAACCCATATGCACCAAGGTATGCTTCAATTCAAACCTTCCTGGTTTTTGTTTATAAAATGTTGGGTTTTATTTTTATTTTTCATAAATTTGTGAATGATTTGTGAAATGTTTTAATGGGTTGGAGATAAAATGAGCTGGGTTTTCCATTTTTATATTGGGTTTAAGCTTTGGAGTTCTTCCTGGTCTTTGTGTGAAATACTGAAATTTTGGGGGGTGTGATTAGAGAAAGTGGGTCTGATAATATTGACACTTGGAGAAATGTTTGTTTTTTTGAGGTTGGTTTTTATTTACAATGCTGTTTTAACTGTTTGGAGCAATAATTGTTTTGGTTTAGCAAATTTGTATATCCTTTGGTTTGTTTCTGAAATAACTTGGAAGTAGAATATTTTTAATATTTGGAATCTATTATTCATATGAATGGGGGATTCTATTCAACCTATCTAAATAGATGTATTAGGCTTAGTTGAGTTGTGGTTCTTGTGTTCACAGGTAACATGAATAGTCTCAAGATTTATGGAATTCTCTTCCCCACCGAAGCTTTTCTCACCTACTAAAGAGAGTGTGAAAAAAAGATTTCAGTAAAAGCTTTAAAAGGGCTTTTCTTGAGGGAGCAAGCGGTGTGGAATTTGAAATCCTCAGGAAATGGTTCTTTTCTTATTTTCTGAATTTGTAAAAACAGTTGGAGACGTTTTTTTGCAAACAAGAATAAACTATAAAGATAGTAATGGTCATTTTGAGTTTCCTCATTTTGTGCACAAAAAGATCAACATGGAAAATAGCAGAAAATGACCCAATAAGTTTGTTCTTCTAATTAGAGATTGAAAATTTTCATATAAGATGTTCTTAGTCTCATGCCCCTGGGGTGCTGTACTTCAGCCCTGTTGGTTAAAAGGCATTCTGTCATGCTCACAAGTCAAGAAGCTGAACTTCTAGGAATTTTCTGTTCCTGCGCAAAAAACTTTATGTTGCTGCATATCTTTCTGAGTGTATTCAAGCAAGATGGGTATTGATTATAATGCTACATGCTTGCTTCCATGGTTGTACTGTAAAAAAGGGAGACATGTGATTTGGCAGTTACATCTAGTTTCGTACAAGTTTGTGGTGTCTTTTCTTGAATATCGGTAATCAGTTCAAAAGCAGCCTACAATGATCAATAGCATTTGGTTACTGGTCAGGATGCCTCCAAATGCAGCATAATGCCTAGCACTAGATATTGCCTTAGTTGGCATCAAGGTTGATGGAGCTCTGGAAAAGCTTTCTTAAGTAAATAATTGTACAACTTCAGCTCGTGTGATGACTTGAATGTCTGGACATGGTAGCTGGATTAGGAGCCCATTGTAGAGACAATTACCACATGAACATATAAGAGTTGCACATGTTACTGTAGCCTCTTTAAAAGGAAAGAGTTTTGATTTGTTTTAGGCTTTTAGATGCAAGTGCCACTTGAGGTGTTGTGTTAGATGCATGGCTTACCGGCTTTTTTAACTCTGTGCCTGCAGGCTGTTTACTACATTGCCCAGTTCTGTAGGCTCCCCTATGTCCCAAATTGGCTACAGGGTTATTGTCCTTGGGGACCAGCTTTTCTTCATCATTCTCCAGATCCTTGTGGGGACTATATACTGGCTATTCCACCAAGATAGGAATCTCCTATTACTTTCAGTTCCCCTTCAGGCTGCTTTTGTTAGAGAGACTCTTTATCCCATTTCCCGTTGTGTATGGTAGGCTTCTGTCAACTATTGCACCAAATCTCACGTTTAGAAATACTTACATAGTGAAAATAGATAGTGATTCTTTGATTACTTTCTCTTATTTCATATTACAGTTATTTGAGCTGCCAGGAAATTAGCAGCTTCAAGTTCTGTTTTTCATTATCCTTAATGGTTCTGCACCTCTATAAAATATTCTTTAGCTTGTGTTCCATGTATAAGGGTAATTACTTGTTGATTAGGGTTTAATTTTTATCTTTTCGAAGGGAGAATGATATAGCATGACATGTTGGTTACTAGTCTAAGAAATTCTTCAAGCTCTAGAGTCTAGAATAGGTAACAAGTGGATATTTATCCTAAAGAATCAGCAAACCCCTTGTTATAAGTTATAACAATGAAAACCTAGTTATTGTTAAAGGGAACTCTTTCTTATCAAAGAGAATATTGTTGAAGGGAACTCTTATAATTGTAAACTACTTTCATCAAGATATTCTAACAATAATTTATCTTCATAAACTTTTCTGTTTTCACTTTTTAATTTTGTTATATGTTTTATCAGAACAGGTCAGATGGACACATCATCTGTAAAATGTCTTATCAACAGCATTTCTCGATTCATTCTTCTAGTATCATGCCAGACAATGAAAGCAATGCCTATTCAAAAGGATTACAGAGATCTAGTTGGTGCATTAAAGCTTTTGAAAGCAGTGCTTGATGAAGTAGTTGATTACAAAATTCCTTCAGATGAAATTCTCTGTAAAGAGTGTGAAGAATTGGATACGGCTATCAATGAGACTAGGGAGTTCATGGAAAATTGGTCTCCAAAAATGAGCAAACTAGGCAGTGTAAGTAACATCTTATTAACTTATTTTCCCAGTGGATCAATTTTTATCATCCCCTGCCTCCCTAAAAACAAATTCTGTGAACGAAATTACTTTTGTGCAACTTATTTATTATTTATTATTTTTTTTGGTGAGGTTCATTTGGTGTTATTCAACAGCAATAGTTTTATTAATATATCTAGTTCTTATTTGTGAAACTTTATTTCTGGCACATGTTTAATGAATGTCATCTAGTAATTTCCTGAAATTACATGATCATTTCTTTGAATTAGGAGAAATCATAGGGAACAGAAGAAAACTTGAATCTTACAACGGCAGTTGCATTAGACTGCAAAGTGCAAACTTATTTCTTTCCTTTTGCTTCTGGAAATCAAGTGGAAGTATTTTGTCTTTTGGGAGTTCTGTGTGTGGGTTTTTAGGGAAAAAAAGGGTGGGGTGGTAACTTTCTATATGTACTTGTTTTAATTATTATTTGTTGTGTTATATCTCCAGGTTCTGTGGAGTGAGCCATTGCTGATGAAAATTTGGAGCTCATCAATCGAGATTTGTCACATATTGTGTAGATTATTACAGTCATCTTCATCCACTATAAGTTTAAGTAATGTGCAGGTATAATGTCCACTGCATATATTGTTTTCTATGTGAATTCAGTTTTACTGGTGACAAACTTTCTCTTCTGGATTCAGTTTTACTGGCTTTAGATAGCTATCACTCTACTAGTTGTCTGGTCATTTAAGGCAATTGTCAGACTGATTCCTGGTACTCTTACAGGATTGTATGCAGGAGCTTCAATGTATGAAGCAGGAAAGAGTAACGGAATATATAGAAGAGGCTATTATAAATCAAAGAGATAATATTGTTCCCTGCACCAAACATCTCCTGAAGATTATTGAATTTCTTAATTTGACACCAAACCAGGAACTACTGAAAGAAAGTATTTCGGTGGAAAAAGAGAGAATAAATGCCCAAGTCAATAAAGCGAAAGGGGAACTAGATCAAATCTACCAAATTGTGAATCTTGTCTCCCACATTCGTAATTGCATGGTGAAAATTCAGCGCTTTGAAGCAAGAAGTGGTGTCCCAATCCCTTCATACTTCCGCTGCCCTCTATCGGCAGAACTTATGTTGGATCCTGTGATTGTGGCTTCTGGTCAAACCTATGAGAGGTCTTCCATCCAAAAGTGGCTTGATCATGGACTGACTATTTGCCCAAAGACTCGTCAAGCACTCACACACATAAATCTCATTCCCAATTATACTGTAAAAGCCATGATATCAAATTGGTGTGAAGAAAACAATATAAAACCTTGCAACAACTCTGAGCGCACTGAGTTTGTTTCAGTGCCATCCCTATCAGATCATGTATCTCCTCAAGATTTAATGCGCACAGATAGTTCCCCTTTTTCTTTACACAATAGCGATTCGATGTCAAGATCATCTCATGAAGTTGGAAATGGATTTGAAAAGCAAAAGAATGATACCTCTTCTAGATTAAATGGGAAAAATTCTAATGGATTCCAAAGCCGGGAGACAGAAAAGTTTTACCATCCATCCCCTGAACAATCATACATCCATAGCAGGAGTGAATCAGCATCAAGTGTCATTTCCAGTGTTGATTATATGCCACCAGTGTTTAATGAGGTGCCAAGAATATCGAGCAAGCGTGAAAACGTGAATGAGCTATCTGGTGAAATCACAACTGAATGTCTTGATACTTCTGCTCAATGTAAAGAACCAGGATTTCCCTCTTGGTTACCTGGAAAGAAATTTGACAACTTGAAAATAGAAGTTGAAGAAGCAGGCAACGTAAACCGTAATTACTTAAGAGCAAACTCACTCCCATTTTCAGACTCAGGATCTGATGAGGTGACCTCAGCTTCCCATGTCAAGAAATTGATTGAAGACCTTAAGAATCAGTCCAATGAAGTGCAAACTACAGCTGCAGAAGAATTGCGGCTTCTTGCAAAACACAACATGGAGAATCGTGTCATTATAGGCCAGTGTGGGGTTATTGCACCTTTGGTCTCACTTCTTTATTCAGAAATGAAGCGAACACAAGAGCATGCTGTGACAGCCCTTTTAAATTTATCAATTAATGAAAACAATAAGGCCATGATTGGCGAAGCGGGTGCTATAGAACCACTTATCCATGTTCTGAAAACGGGAAATGATGGAGCCAAAGAGAATTCTGCAGCAACTCTATTCAGTCTCTCTGTACTAGAAGAATACAAGGTGAAAATAGGTCGTTCTGGTGCAGTTAAAGCATTGGTGGATCTTCTACACTCGGGAACTCTTCGAGGGAAGAAAGATGCTGCTACGGCTTTGTTTAACCTATCAATTTTTCATGAAAATAAGGCTCGTATAGTTCAAGCAGGCGCTGTAAAGTATCTTGTTGAGTTGATGGACCCTGCTACAGGGATGGTTGACAAAGCTGTTGCTCTTCTAGCAAACCTGTCGACAATTGGGGAGGGACGTTTGGCAATTTGGCGGGAAGAGGGTATTCCATTACTAGTTGAGATTGTTGAATCGGGATCTCAGAGAGGAAAGGAAAATGCTGCTTCTGTACTGTTGCAACTGTGTCTCCACAGTTCCAAGTATTGTACCCTGGTTCTGCAAGAAGGAGCTGTCCCTCCCTTGGTTGCCTTATCACAGTCTGGCACACCAAGGGCAAAGGAAAAGGTAAACAGCTTATTCTAACACTGGCTGCCCATCTTTTTCTTTTCAGTCTGGTCAGCTGCTTTCCAGTCAGTGTGCCATTATACCATGCAGTTGGTGTCCTTCAACCAGTAAAAGGAAATAAAAAGCATTACAAGTTAATTATGAGAAGGTTCATTTTTGTTTGAGTGAAAAGCCTTCCCATCCCCACCTAAATATTTTTCAGTTCCTGTCCTCCTAGCGACTATGTCTTTGATACAAGATGTGTGCCCAGGCTTCATGAGTGTGTGAGATTGACCTAAATGTGTGGAAAAAAGATAATAATATATTTTGTTTTCTATTATGCAGGCACAACAGCTTCTTAGTCACTTCCGGAATCAGCGAGAAGGGGCCACAGGCAAGGGAAAATCATGAAGAGAAATTTTCTTGGTTTCTTGCTGCTTTTTACTTTTGGCTCTTATCTCCTCCTTGTCAATTGCTCTTCTTTGACATATTCCTTTAGGGCTCTTTCTTCATACATTCTTTAGCTCTCAATTATATCCATTTGCAGCATAGTCTTGAAATTTTCTTTTCCTCCATTATGGTGGGTAGTGATGGATTTCTTATTAAGTGCAAAATGGGATTGGATTGTAAACTTAGGACTGTAGTTTCCCTGAGAATATAGATTGGCCAAGTATAAAATCTAGTCACTACAGTGTTTATCCTGTTTTTTGGTCCTCATTAGTGTTTTTGTACATAAATTGTATATATCCTACAGTATTTATGCTCTATATAGGTCCTTGTAATCTGCTGTAGAATTATGGTATTGATTTTTGCTATTTGTTGCACCAAAGTTCTAGTAATAATGTACCTTTTCTCCTCTTTTACTCAAGCAAGCACTTGGCTGGAAGACAATACTCCCAACATAAGGGCAGGCATTTATGAGCATGAGATCAATATTGGGTAGTGTTGCTCGGAAAATTATTACTTCATTTATTGTGGTAGTGTACATCAATGTCGTGCTTCATTGTATGTTGTTTATCCTGAATAAGCAGGAGAACTTACAAAATTTTGTGATAAACTAGTACACGGTTGTAGAATGTGATTTTGGTTTAGTAAATGTTTGTGATGCTCATGATGCGGTGATGGAGATTCTGAAAAGTGTGAAGATAATTGGCATCCTGTTAAGGCTTCCAGAAGTGGCTTTGATATCTCAGACCTTTTCTTTGTTGACGATTTAGTGATATTTCCTAAGGCAGATAAGAAGAATTGCCATTATGTGAAGGAAGTCGATTAATTTTGTAAGTTTTTTGGCCAAAAGGTTAACCAAGGAAAATGTGGAGTCTTCTTCTTGCCAAATGTGTAATATTTTTGGGTTTTATTCAACCCCAAATCTGGGAAAGTACTTGGTTCCCTAGCAAATTTGTAAGATCATCCAAGATCTGAGCTTCATTATGGATCCAGTATAGGGTAGGTTTGCATGGTGGAAAGCCCATCTACTTTCCTTTGCTGGTAGGATGGTACTCAACTACTCATTAATGCTACCCCAACAGCTATTCCAACTTATGTGATGTAGTGGGTTGCTTTGAAAACCAGGCTCTTCGACAATCTGGACACGGTCAGTAGGAACTTCTTATGGGGTTAGGAGGATGGTCTCGGCTTACACTAGGTTATGTGGGTTCAAGAGCTGACTAGTATATACTTGATTCCTAATAGATTAGCTTCTGCACAGGGCTGTAGGTTGCCTTGCTCCCAAACCTGGAGTGCAATGAAGAAAGGTATTGACATTTTCTCAAAGGAATCCAATGGCTTATTGGAAGCCAAAGTAATCTCAAGTTTTGGTATGATAAATGGCTCACTCTGAGGTTCCTTAAGGGACCCAATTCAGGGGCCCTTGAGTAGAGAGGATGAGGTTTGCTGGTGAAGGAAAGTGATATCCATTGAAGGGTGGATTTGGAGATAGATTTCTTTTGACATTCCCCCATAGCTTGCTACTGGAAATTAAGCAAACCCTTTTCACATGTTGAAGATAGACTGTCATGGGCGTTATCTAGTAGTGGAAATTTTGTTCTCAAGAGGACCTATAAGCTTGCTAAATGTCAGAATGTCGACAAGATTTAAATCCTCCTTCTGGATGTGCTATGAAGAAAACATATTGGTGAAAGAATCGCTAGAGAAGAATAGGACTCTCTGTGCAATGTAACTCCTTTCTTGATTTTTGTTTTATGTCATGGTGATATATCAAATCTCTCTCACAAGGGAGTGAGCGGATAGCAAATACTTCCTCCTTGCTCCGCTGCTAACGTGGAATATGGCTCATTTTAGGGCAACGTTAGATTAGTAAGTAGTGGCGGCTTGGGTTTGAGGCTATTAGAGGAACATTGGTGTTGCAACTAGTGTAGCAGCAAAGCTTTGCATTTGAGGTATGAACTATTAATCCACAAAAGCCTAAACTTAGAAGCAGTGAACATTGAAATTGAAGCCAAAGTTGTAGTAGATGTGTTTTCGTTATCTGATGAAATTAATTTGTGCCTCTCTTGTTGATGAGTGCAGGCAGTTGATAAATCAAAATTGGCAAGTATGGTTGAACACTACTACAGAGAAGTGAATAGTTGTGGGGATGTGTTAGCAAGAAGTGGCTCAAATCAAGCATAGGATTTAGAGTTGTTCTTAAATCCTCCTACAGAGATAAATATCCGTTTTAATTCGGATCATGCTAGGTTGCATATTAAGTATTAACAGGCTTTATCTTGTTCATAAAAAAAATTTGCTTTATCTTGATACTGCTAACTATTTAATACCTATGAAGTTCCTAAATTACCAAGGAAAAAAAAAAAACAAGAGTTTTGATCATTTTTTTCGTATAGAAAATTTCCTTTGCTAAATAAGAGGGCTAAAATGATTGGTTTTATTGTAAATAACTTGGTTTCTTCTATGATCTACTAGACTTTAGTAGGTATAAATAATAAATCTGAATTCAGTATGAGCTCCTATTGGAGAAATAGGGAAAATATATACGAGCTTGTTATCACTCGAAGATGCGGATGATATTTTTCAGCATTTACTGTAGATTTGAAGTGGGGGCCTAGAATTAAGTCAAGGCAATAATTTTTGCAGTATAAATCCGATATATTCGTTACTGTATTTCTGATTTTATGAGTATTTAAGCTACCTTGGAAGTATTGGAGTGGACTTGGACTTTTACCTATAAATTTTTCATCTAATCCTCTCTTTCATAATTACTAAAAAAATACCTAATATATTTCAATTTCTTTCTTGTTTTTGGTTTTGTTATATTTTGTCATATTTTTTTTCCAATTTTTTTATTAATATTTTGTCCATATAAATGATTTATTGCCTAATATATTTCTAAATGTTACCTTAACATATATCACTATCATTTCTTAGCATTGATATATCACAAATTTATAACCTCCATAATAAGGCTTTAAAGATTTTAAAACCTATTGTGGCGGTTTATAACCACAGGTCCTGAAATTGTTTATTTTTTAATTTTTTATAGCAAGTCTAGTATTAGGTGTACGGTGTACCTATTGCGGCAGTTCTAAACCACTGCAATAGGATAGAATTTGTGACACTTTACATTGAAAAACCGCTGCTATAGACCTCTAAACCGCCGAGATTAACCATACTTGTTATGGCACTTACAAAAGCGCTGTTAAAAGCTTGGGTGTATGGTGGCAGTTTCTAAAAGTGCCATAATAGATGACTTATAGATTATAGAAACGGTTTTAGAAACTCCCAAGAAATAAACCCTTTTATAACCCTTATTTTTTATGGTGTCTTGATAATATCTCAAACTATGAATGCATATAGAATTGTAGTACATTCTCATATTTATATCGTAACAAAAAAAAAAAAAAAAAACCATTTGAAATTATTTCCATTGGAAGAGTTTCTATTATTTATTTCTTCCAAATTGTGATCATAAGAAGAATGAGATTTCCTTTTGGTTAGGAAATAGTTGGAATTTGGAAACCTTCTTTTTTCCCCACTTCTCTTTTTGGGGTGGGTCACTGGAATAATTTGGAATGGTATATCTATTTTTTTAAGACGCAAATTGTGTGGGATTATCAGAATAATTTGGAATAATATTTATCTTTTCAACACACAAACTTAGTCCACAACATTATTGACAGGGCCAAATCCTAGAACTTTTTTCCCCTTATTGTGAAAGCCCAAAAAGCACAACAAATTCAATTTTTGGTATGATTACAAAATGTGTTATCAGAGTTCTGCTGTTTTGAAACTACAGAGACAACAAATCTTCAAGTGGTCCTGAAATAATCGAGAGATCAGTTTGGCAGTGGGTGTCTCAATTTGTAGCTTTGAACCATTGTGAAGATGGAGGTTCGACGAGCAATTGTAGCAATAGCTTGGAGCTTAGATGCTAGGCAAATTACATGGCTTGGAGGACTTATTACACTATGACAAACATGGCCTATGGTGACACAAATTAGTTCGGTTGTAACACAACTTCTTTATAGTGGATTTGACAAACTGGGCTAGGCCATACAATGTTTTTCCTATTGGAATTTCACTTTGAAGTAAACAATTTCTCATCTTCTGTGTGTGATTGTTCTTACTGTGATTGGTTTTACTGTTTTACTCCTGTTGCAATTGAACTTTTCTAAGTAATTACTTGGACTTGATATTAATAAATTGTTAAAATTGGTACAAAGTATATAAAGGTCTAAACGTGGATTTTTGCAAAAGAAGCGTAATTTTGATTTACTTTAGATCGAAAGAACTTCAACTCTATATTTTTTTTTTTATGAACAAAAAACTTCAACTATATGTACCTTGTAATTGATGAAAGTGTTATGTTCAATCTCCGTTTATTTTGGTACACCTTTTGATTTTGTTGATCTTTTATTTTTGATTATCACCTTTTGATGGTTATTATACCATTTGATACAATGCTCCGTACAATAGTTAGTCAATAAAAGACATCAGGGTTGGTGTTGCTTTACAAAATGTGTTATCGGAGTACAATTTTTATTATTGCATTTGATACAATGCTCCGTACAATAGTTAGTCATGCACCCACAAAAGATAATGGACCTTTCATTTTTTTTTTTTTAAATTAATTTTATAACGCTATACTTTTTACCTAATCCTAAGAGTCCTCACTGACATAAGTGAATACAAAATAACATAAGAAGTCATTTTGGCAGATTTAACCCAAAAAATCATTCATTTCATTTTAGTTAAATTTGGTTTAAAATAACATCAGAGCTACAATAATTTGTAAATGTACTTTGTTATTGTTGTTGTGTAAATTGATATAAAGAAATAATAATAAAAAAACAAGAGAAAGAAATTATTTGGCTAGAGAATAAAAAAAAATTGATAAAAAAATTAATATATATATTTTTTAGTATACTAAGTATTTTTGATACACACGGGAAGATGAGAGAATGTTTTTTTAACATCAATATTTATATATATATATATATATATATATATATGAAATATAGTGTAAAATAAATAATTTAATATGTAGTGTTTTAAAAAATCAATGCTTAAAATAGAAAGAAATTTATTCATGAGCAATGCTCTAAGGAGACAATATAGTACCTGCTTTGGTGAAACAGGCAGAGATTTTAATTGGAGCTTGAAGGTTCAATGTTAATATTTTGCTCCTTTCTCAATGTTTGTGTTTGTGGTTTCTAAATTCTAATCCTATTGGTGGGAACAAAAATTCAAGCAAGGGGACAAGGGCGGTGACTAATACAGTAATGAAGGTGATTCCTAGCTAATTATAGGAATTTTATAGAGTTTGGAACTGTCTGCTTTAGGAAGCGTTGGGTTTAAGAATACAAAAGCAAAAAATAAAATAATGTACCTCGTACAGTTAAGCTAATCAAGTTTAGTACTCCATTTGGATATTTTTCGGGTGGAAAGAAAGCTTTGCCAACATCTGCAGAGTTTAGTAGTATAAAAAATAGAGTTCCTTTTCTCGAGAAACCGTGCTAGCAAGCCTCGTTTTACTTGTCCTGAACAGTTCAACTGGTGAAGTTTCACATTCATTTAAAATCCTAGTGTTATATAAACTCTCTTTGTTTCCTAGTTTTATATGTCAATCCCTTTTTGTGACTATTCTAGCTCCCTGCTATAACTGTTTAGCATGCACTCTATTTTGGTACCACTAGGTTGAGTCTTACTGCTTGGTTCAAGCCCTACTTCAAAATCCAAATTTGTCTCTATCTTTACCAATGTAAAGATCCAAAGAAATCAAATTTGTGTTATACTCAAAAAGATTAATCTAGTCACAATTAACCCTACTTCTTGTTGTTAGCAAAACTCATATCAACCCAGTATATGTTTGACATAGAACTCATTACATACCCACACAACCACGTTCAAACAATATCCAATCAAATTTAGGCATCACAACCAATAAGGTTGTCCCAGCATGCTGATGTGCATTTCCACTGCTTTTGCCAACAGCCTTTATTCACTCACCTCTGGACAAGGCCAGGTTCTGTTAGATGGTATTGCCCCTCCTCCTCTGTCTGAATTAATAATCTGGACTTCTTTTTCTTTAGAATTGAATTTACATGGTCCACTAGCTATATGTTAGACGTGACTCTTATTACTAATTGATAGTGATTTTCTTTGATCGTAATTAATTCTACTTTGATTTTGGTTTTATTATTTCATGAGCAGAATTTTGTAGGTGATTCTATAAAGGCTTTTACTTGGTATTGAGTGTATTAATACTTCAGGAAAAGAAAAAATATTTTGGAAAAAAAAAAAAAAAACTTTCACATTGTGGTTAGGATTAACATTCTTCATGGATTCAAGGTTTAGTTTTTATTTAAAGGTATAATGCACTTATCGAAACTTGGGTTATACTTTTCAAAGTTCACCCTTGCGTTTGAAAGCTTCAAGCCAAGCCATTCTATAAATCTTGTGGGTTAGTTATCTGTGCCCAATCAGAAGTACGTACCAGTTTTCATGATTCATTTATTAATTCCTTTGACTGGGGGTTTTGAGTTAATTAGCTGAAGTTGAAAGATACTGTGCACCCGAAGAAAAAAGAGATCCGAATATCTGCTTTAGCGTGGGTTTTAGCATTGGCTTAAATTTTTTTTTTTTAAATTTAATTTATTTTTACTACTATCTATGAGTCTTATTGCACTTTTTGGTACTGTGGGGACAATTTTTGCTTCAAAGACCAAGGTGTTGGGTTACACGTGTGAGTAAAATCCCACATTGAATAAAGATGAGAAGAATGAGTGGTTAATATAACATAATTGAGCACATACTCATTGAGTTTAGGTATTTTGGGTTAAAGTATGTCTCTATATGTTATATTAATTACTCATAGAAGCTCCCCAAGGTGTTTATCTCCCTAACAAGTGGTATCAGAGCCTAGGGTTAGGTTTGAGTGGGAGCAATGGCAGAGGAAGCAGGAAAGTCGTCTGGAATAGAAAAGTTTGATGGTACTAGGAGTTATCAGGTTAACTCTGTCTAGGTCTGTTGCATACAATGTTGTAAAGGAGAATACCATAGCAGATCTGATGAAGGCTTTGTCTGGTATGTATGAAAAGCCGTCAGCAAACAATAAGGTGCACTTGATGAAGAAACTCTTCAATCTGAAGATGATAGAGAATGCATCAGTAGCACAACATTTGAACGAATTTAACACTATCACAAATCAATTGTCGTCTGTAGAAATTGATATTGATGATGAGATCCGTGCACTGATCGTTTTGGCTTCTTTGCCAAACAGTTGGGAGACAATGAGGATGGCAGTAAGTAATTCTACAGGAAATGAAAAGCTCAAGTACAATGATATACGAGATTTAATTTTGGCTGAGGAGATTCGCAGAAGAGATGCAGGTGTAACCTCAGGCTCTAGTTCTGCCCTAAACCTTGAGACAAGAGGCAGAGGTAATGACAGAAATTCAAATCGGGGTAGATCAAAATCCAGAAATTCTAATCGGAATAGAAGAAAATCTAGATCAGGCCAACAAGTACAATGCTGGAATTGTGGGAAAACAGGTCACTTTAGGAATCAATGCAAAAGTCCTAAGAAGAAGAATGGAGATGATTCTGCTAATGCTGTAACAAAAGAGATTCAGGATGCATTACTTCTTGCAGTAGACAGTCCACTTGATGATTGGGTTTTGGATTCAGGAGCTTTGTTTCATACCACTCCACACCAAGAAATCATACAGAATTATGTTGCAGGTGATTTTGGTAAGGTGTATTTGGCTGATGGTTCAGCCTTGGATGTTGTAGGTATGGGAAACGTCCGGATATTGTTGCCCAATGGATCTGTTTGGTTATTGGAGAAGGTTCGACATATTCCTGAACTGAGGAGGAATCTGATTTCTGTTGGACAACTTGATGATGAAGGGCATACAATACTATTTGTTAGTGGTACTTGGAAGGTTACAAAGGGAGCTAGGGTATTGGCTCGTGGAAAGAAAACTGGTACTCTATATATGACCTCAAGTCCAAGAGACACAATTGTAGTTGCTGATGCAAGTACTGATACAAACCTATGGCACCGCAGACTTGGTCACATGAGTGAGAAAGGGATGAAGATGTTGCTATCAAAAGGAAAACTACCAGAATTGAAGTCCATTGATTTTGACATGTGTGAAAGTTGCATCTTAGGAAAGCAGAAAAGGGTGAACTTCTTGAAAACTGGCAGGACACTGAAGGCTGAAAAATTGGAGTTAGTACACACTGATTTATGGGGGCCTTCTCCGGTTGCATCCCTTGGAGGTTCAAGGTACTACATCACTTTCATTGATGACTCAAGCAGAAAGGTATGAGTTTATTTTCTGAAAAATAAATCTGATGTATTTGAAACTTTTAAGAAGTAGAAGGCTATGGTTGAGACAGAAACAAGTTTGAAAGTAAAATGTTTGAGATCAGATAATGAAGGAGAGTACATAGATGGAGGGTTCAGTGAGTATTGTGCTGCACAGGGAATTAGGATGGAGAAGACCATTCCTAGGACACCACAGCAGAATGGTGTGGCTGAGCGCATGAACAGAACTCTCAATGAGCGTGTTAGGAGTATGAGGTTGCATGCTGGACTACCAAAAACTTTCTTGGCTGATGTTGTTAGCATTGCAGCTTACCTGATAAACCGAGGACCATCAGTTCCTATGGAGTTCAGACTTCCTGAAGAGGTTTGGAGTGGTAAAGAGGTAAATTTTTCACATTTAAAAGTTTTTTGTTGTGTTTCTTATGTTCATATTAATTCTGATGCTCGTAGTAAACTTGATGCAAAGTCAAAAATATGTTTTTTCATTGGCTATGGTGATGAGAAATTTGGCTATAGGTTTTGAGATGAACAAAACAGGAAAATCATCAGAAGTAGAAATGTAATATTTAATGAACAAGTTATGTACAAGGACAGGTTAACTGTAGTATCAGATGTTGCAGAGATAGATCAAAAGAAATCTGAGTTTGTCAACTTAGATGAATTGACTGAAAGTACTGTCCAGAAAAGGGGTGAAGAAGATAATGAGAATGTAAATTCACAAGTAGATCAGAGTACACCTGTAACTAAAGTCCGAAGATCTTCTAGGAATATTAGACCTCCACATCGTTATTCACCCACTCTAAATTATCTCTTGTTGACTGATGGTGGCGAGCCAGAGTGTTATGATGAAGCCTTGCAAGATGAGAATTCAAGCAAGTGGGAGTTAGCCATGAAGGATGAGATAGATTCCTTGTTAGGGAATCAGACATGGGAACTAACTGAATTGCTAGTAGGAAAGAAGGCTTTGCACAACAAGTGGGTATACAGAATAAAGAATGAGCATGATGGTAGCAAACGTTACAAGGCCAGATTAGTTGTTAAAGGGTTCCAGCAGAAGGAGGGCATTGACTTCACAGAGATATTTTCTCCAGTTGTGAAGATGTCAACAATTAGACTGGTACTAGGAATGGTGGCTGCAGAAAATTTACATCTTTAGCAGTTAGATGTGAAGACAGCATTCCTTCATGGTGACTTGGAGGAAGACCTTTACATGATTCAGCTAGAAGGGTTCATTGTTCAGGGACAAGAGAATCTAGTCTGCAAACTTAGAAAGAGCTTGTATGGCCTAAAACAAGCTCCAAGACAGTGATACAAGAAATTTGATAGTTTTATGCATAGAATTGGGTTCAAAAGATGTGAAACTGATCACTGTTGCTATGTTAAGTCTTTTGACAATTCTTACATTATATTACTGTTGTATGTGGATGATATGCTTATTGCAGGATCTAGCATTGAGGAGATTAATAATCTGAAGAAGCAGTTGTCTAAACAATTTGCAATGAAAGATTTGGGAGCTGCAAAGCAAATCCTTGGCATGAGAATCATTAGAGACAAGGCTAATGATACATTGAAACTTTCACAGTCAGAGTATGTGAAGAAAGTCCTCAGCAGATTCAACATGAATAAAACTAAACCAGTGAGCACACCTTTGGGTAGTTATTTCAAACTAAGCAAAAAACAGTCACTGAAGACAGAAGAAGAAAGGGACCATATGAGCAAGGTGCCCTATGCCTCAGCTATTGGCAGCTTGATGTATGCTATGGTGTGTACAAGGCCAGACATTGCACATGCAGTGGGAGTTATGAGCAGATTCATGAGTAGGCCTGGAAAGCAGCATTGGGAGGCAGTCAAGTGGATTCTAAGATACCTGAAGGGTTCATCAGATACAAGTCTTTGCTTCACAGATGCAAGTTTGAAACTGCAAGGTTATGTAGATGCTGATTTTGCTGGTGATATTGATAGTAGAAAGAGTACTATTGTGTTTGTTTTTACTTTAGGTGGTACAGCTATATCATGGGCTTCAAATCTACAGAAAATTGTTACTTTGTCTACTACAGAAGCTGAGTATGTTGCTGCAACTGAAGCTGGAAAGGAGATGATTTGGCTACCTGGTTTCTTAGATGAATTGGGTAAGAAGCGGGAGATGGGCATTCTACACAGTGACAGTCAGAGTGCAATTTTTCTTGCCAAAAATTCGGCTTTTCATTCAAAGTCGAAACACATACAGACAAAATACCACTTTATCTGTTATCTTGTTAAAGATAAGCTGGTAATACTTAAGAAGATTTGTGGATCTAAGAACCTGACAGACATGTTGACTAAGGGTGTCACTATTGAAAAGCTGAAGCTGTGTGCAGTTTCAGTTGGCCTTCTAGCTTGAGGACAGGAGGATGAGTTGCAGGGATGATGGATTGTATTATGGAGGTTTATGGTTGATGTTTGCAGCTTGTGAGCCCTTAAGGCCTAAGGTGGAGGCGATGGAGGAGTTTGCTCATGTAGCTTGATCAATTCAAGCCAAGGTGGAGATTTGTTGAAGTGGGCCGTGTGTGACTTGAATTATCAAGCCCAATTCATTCTTATAAACCAAGTACAAACAGTATTAGAAAACCGAGTACAAGTAGGATTGTAACTCCTTGTAATAGCCGACCTATGACATATATATATATATATATATATATATATATTAGGTTTGTGATATAGGGCAAGCCGTGAGAATTAGAGATAATTCCCAATAACCTAGCAGCCGCATAAGAAGAAAGGATAGTGTTTTCTTGTCTTGTGGGTGAGAGAGAGTTATGGTGTATTGGGAATTGGGTTTCTTGAGAGTGTTCTTATACATTATTGTATCTCCTTATTTTATAATGAAATCCCTGCAACTCCGTGGACGTAGGCAAATTGCCGAACCACGTAAATATTGTCTTATGCGTGTGATTGTTTTCTTTGGCGTATGTTTTCTCTATTTGTTTTGTTTCTCACAGGTTGGAATTTTGGTTAAATTCCCTAACAAGTGGTATCAGAGCCCATGGTGGTGTGCGGCGAAGGTGGTGATGTGTTCATGGTCTCTACCCAACGGGGACAGAGAAAACCTAAATGGCCCACACACAAAGATCCTGGAGAAAAAAGAAAGAAAAGAAAAGCCCAACAAAGGAATATTGCTAATGGTACTAAATAATGGTGTGGTGCGAGGTTCCCATGGACATAGACGTGCGGGGTTGATACGTGGTTCCCATGGATGGCGTACGAGAGAGATCCGTGGATGATGCATTGATGAAGTGAAAAGCCCATTAGACAAGGGGGAGTGAGTATGACTTGTTCATGGCCCATAGAGAGGTCTTGAAGCCCACAGAGAGGCAGAGACTCACACGTGAGGGGGAGATTGTTGGGTTACACGTGTGAGTAAAGTCCCACATTAAATAAAGATGAGAAGAATGAGTGGTCAATATTTAATATAACATAATTGAGCACATATCCATTGCGCTTAGGCCTTTTGGGTTAAAGTGTGTCTCTATATGTTATATTAATTACTCAATGAAGCTCCCCAAGGTGTTTATCTCCATAACACAAGGACTAGACCATGTTGGAACCTTAGACTCCATATAAGGGATGGGCCAAACTAGTGATACTCTTCATCCACTTGCTCATCCCTTATAAGGTGCAAAGAGGGAGACTTTCTTTCCTATGTGAGACAATAAAAATTGCCTAAGGTTCTAACATGGTCTAGCCCTTGGCCTTTGAAGCAAAAATTACCTTACATTAAAAGGAACCAAACTAATGGTACTCTTCATCCACTTGCTCATCCCTTATAAGGTTTAAAGAGGAAGGCTTTCTTTCCTATGTGGGACAACAAAAATTGCCTAAGGTTCTAACATAGTCTAGCCCTTGGCCTTTGAAGCAAAAATTGTCCCCACAGGTAATATTTATGAGTTCTACTATACTATTTCAACAACCTTTTAACTTCATCTATCGTATTTTCAGCAACAAATTTTCAGTTTAAGCTAAATAAGCTATTCCTAAATAAACCCTTATTGTGAATAAGAGAACCATAATTACTGTAGCGTCCATACTTTTTACAAGCATGCGTAAAAAGTGAACGTGTGTCTATATATATATATATATATATACATGTGTAACGTGTTTTTATGAAAATATGTCAATTAAATTACAAAACTTTTAGTAGTTATTAATCTTGCATTTCATTTTGTATCGGAAAAATAATAATAATAATTTTCCTTTAAAATAAAGGCTCCAAAGCTATTTTGTAGCCCAAGTTGGCATTGTTTAAATTATCTGACTGTAGTTTCTCTGTTAATTGGAAGGTTTCTTCTATAACTGTAACTGTTGTTTTACCATGAAGGGAATAAAAGAATCTGTACTTTTATCGAAGAAGTAATTAATATCTGTAGAGGCAGTTCTTTCAATATATCTCTTTGTACTTTTTTCTTTTTTCCCTGCTGAATATGTTTAACTTTGTACTTGTTAAGCGTTTATCACTTAACTTCATTTGTTTTCCTCCTACCGGCACTCGATAGTATATAACCTCTGATTGAAGAAACCTTGGAAAGGTCAATTTATTGTATAATATATAGTTTAATTAAGAAAGTTGACAATCAAAATTTTAAAACTACCTTCTAATTCTGATTTTAAAAAAAAAACAAACTAGTTTTTTGCTTAAATTTTTTTTTAAGCTCTTGAAAAAAGCTTGTAAAGATATTATTTGTTAAAGTATGTAAACGGTTTATTCTAAATTGATCCATTTTACTTTTTTTTTTTCCTTGAAAAAAAATTTATAAACCTATTTATATACATAATATTTCTTTCTTAATTGCTTAATTTTAAAAAAATAATAATAAAGTTGAGTGATTTTGAAAAGAGTCTGCAAGTTTTTTAGAATATGACAAAAAATTTTCATTGAAATTTATACTTGAATATGAATTAATAAGAATTTTGGATAAGAAAATATGGATTATTAGTATCAACTAGATTTGTGGTAGTTTTAAATAAATTTGAAGTAATTTTAAAATTGAAAGAACACTTGGTACAAAATTAGGAACATATAAGATCTAATTAGAAAGGCAATTAGCATAATATTATAATGCAAATAGAACCTAATTTGGATTTTTTTTTTTATTGAGCTTCCATTGAATATATTATATGTATGTATGTATATATAAATTTAATATCAAATTCCTTATTCTCAAGAATATTGTAGCTTAGTGATATTACCGATCTCTCACTTGATTGCTAAGCAAAAACGTTGTGCATGATTTTTTTTTCATTATTTGTATGACCTATTCTAGTTTCTTGATGTGAAAAGTGTTGTAAACAACACGTAAAAAACAACCTACTAAGCCCTACAAGTTACAAAATTTTTAATATGGTTTTGGCAAATTCTATGCCTACACTTACATACGCATAAATCAAACTCAATTATTAACGATTTGAGTGAGGACCATATATACAAAATTTCAAAAATCTCTCAACTACAAACCCAAATCTCCCATAAACCTAAAGGTGCTTCATACTAGTACAAGTTTCTTCCAATTTTTTTAATTATACGTAACTAGAGATGACAATTTAAACTCATCCTATAGATATTTAATATGATATAACCGAATAGAGTAGACAAAGTAGATGGAGGTGGAAAATTATTAGGTACTTTCGGAGTACCATAAATGCGTATTCCCTCCTCTCAAATGAATGGTGGGTCCCATCATGAATTTAATTAATGGGACCCACCATTTATGTGAGATAAGGGAGCATGCATTTATGGTACTCTAAGAGTACATAATAATTTCCCGATGGAGGTGGGAACGGGGTTTATTGCGCCCCAGACTCGACTTGATTATATAAAAAAAATATTTTATATATTTGTAGGTTTTTTCTAAGGCATATGTGTCTGTGTGTTTTTAAGAACAATATATATCCATTTATGTTGTAAGATTTGAATTGTTTGTCATTTTTTGAGTATATAGTTGACTAATTTATTTTTTTCCATCTAATTATTCTTATATCATACATAACTTATTAAATCAAACTGTATTTAATATATATCATAAGTAATTTAATTATATTTTATTTCTATTAAATTGACTCGTATATTTTTAGGCATGTCAAGACTTAATTTTTTTGTACAAATATGTAAAGGCTTATTTGATGTAAATATTTTTTTTACCTAAAAAAAATATCATATGTTAAATCAAAATTATAAATATTCTTCATATATAAAAAATATATGTGTGTGTGTTATTTTTTGATTATATATATATATATATATATATATTTAGTTTTCCTTTGTTGGACTATGTGGAGTTTAGTTGTATTTGATCCTGATCTATGGAGCAAAGGTGTGTTGTTTTGTGAGAAAAAAACTGTACTGTAGCATATTGTATTTTTTTTTGTAAATAGTTAAATTACTGCAACTCCATGAACGTAAATAAATTGTCAAACCACATAAATATTCTCTTGTGTGATTACTTTTTTTGGCGCATATTTTTTTCTCTATTTTATATTTCATAGATCTGGAATTTTTGTGTATATTCCCCACACCTCGAAAAATTTTCTGACTCCGTCAGTGTTGTAATGGTAAAATTTGATTTATCATGTTTTATGAGCTAATTACTTATCAAATAAAACTGATAGATTTTAAATTAATAAAATTATAAAAATATGATTTTATTGTGCAGGGCGAACTGAGTAGTCATGGATGAACTCTGGGGCACTTCTCTCCTTTTTAATATGAGACAACCACTTTTTCATAAAAATTATTAGAATCCATAACTAATAAAAGAAGAAAAATGCCATGTTCATAATATTTTTTTAATATTTTTCCAACAAATTTTATATGGCAAGTTGTTATTGACTATTACTAATGAATAAAAAAGAAATTTTAATAGTGATTTTAGTAGTGATTTCAAATTAAAATAAGTAACAACTTAATTACCACATAAGTTTTATTATAAAAATATTATGAACTTACCACCTTCTTGAAACCTTTCAAATTTTTCCTTCTCAGCTAAACTCAAAAAGGTTTTACCTTAACCCATTTAATGTCATCACCAGCACCCCCTTGGCTATGGGTACATCCTTTGCATCCCCACACTATAGGTCCGATGATTTAGCCGAATGTTTCTCTCATTATTTTGCTGCACCAGACACTTCATAACGTGATCCACCTTTAACTCTATCACTAATCAACTAGTACAAATTATTGAAGGTTTTTTTTTTTTTTCATTACCACCAAAGCACATTTATTAAATTATATAACTCAACCTCTTATTAAATATTCATAACCAAAGAATCCAACAAACCTGCAGAAATTAGATTTCTTCCAAGTTTACGTACACGTTTCACATTACCTTAAAATAAGGGAGAGTTTGGTAAAGTTGTGGTTTTAATAATCGTTAAATGAAAATGGGTTAGAAAAAGCTGAGAGTATTTGGTAAAATCTTCTAAAAAGTGTTGTTTTAATAATCCCAGTGTTTGGTTGGAACCTACCAAAACTGCTATTTGAGGATTGAATTACCAAAAATAACAAAACGTACCATATAATTTTCTATAAACCCTATGAAGAAAGTCACTAATCCACAAGCATTAGAGCGAGCAACACTGAAGAAAGACAACAAAGAAAAAAATTTGCAGAATGGGATTGGAATCCACCAAATGCTATGAACTTGATGAAGAAAGACGACAATGACATCATTTTACCAACGAAAATGAAGATTTCCTTTCAAATTTCTTTTTTTGAAAAATAAAAATAAATACTAACTCCCAATCCGATTTACAAAATTATTAAGAAAGAGGAACTATCTTGAAATGGGGTTTCTTTTGAAATGGAGCTCATGATCACCACTACAACTTTCTGATTTTAGGTTCAAAATTGCAGTCAATTTGCTTGCCAAATCCTCAAATAAGGAAATGTTGTTTCAATAAGCACAGTTTGGTGCACGGAACATGCGACCAAACGGACACTAAATATTTAAACTTTTGTTGCAAGTATTTCCATAACTTTATATTATTCCACATTACCAACCAAGATAACGTAACTTTTATCTAAAATCTTGTACGTATCAAATTGATCTACATTTGAATATATCTAACAGAAGCAAGAAAATATTTACCAAACCTTAATTGAACATGTATCTTTTCTAACCATAAGAACATCATTGTTGTCTTTTCCCTTACCAATGTAGTAATTGTTCCATTTGAGGACTTTTGACTACCATGACTTTTTCATATGTTAGGATATTTGTAATGTTGGCAAAATTTCATGTCGAAATTTTCATTTATAATTGCGTATTTCCATGTATTCAATTTCATTTCAATTGTAATAACATCAAGTCATTGAGGTTCAAGATCAGAAGAAAACGTTCAAGTGATATAGCATGAACCTTGGTTGTGTGAGATTCAATGTATTACGTGAAATCATGGGCGAGCTATGACAATTGAAATGAAATCTTAATTGAATCCATATCTTTTCTAACCATAAGATCATCATCAATGTCTTTATTGTATGAACCAAAAGCAATCAAGAGGAAATAAGAGAGGGAGAGAGAGTGAGAGAGAGAGAGAGATTTGAATGAGGAAAAATATTATTAACCTTGATTGAATGAAAAATAATACACATAGACTGATATTTATACATAATTACCTAACAGATTAGGCCTAAGAGACCAGAGAAAATTATTAGATACTCCCGGAGTATCATAAATGCGTACTTTCCCCTCTCACATGAATGGTGGGTCCCGCCCTGAATTTAATTAGTGGGATCTACCATTTATGTGAGATGAAGGAGTACGCATTTATGGTACTCCGGGAGTACACAATAATTTCCCAGATACTAGTAAGAAATCCCTAAAATCTCAGGAATGCTTAACAAACATCTCACAGTAATTCCCGTTCTTTGTAACAAAATAAACTAACAATAGATACGACACTATTTGGATAAGTGACTAAAGCAAGCTTCTTGAAATAGAATAACACCGTTTCCTATTTATATTTCATTAAGTGAAACGGTGTCATGTGATTGTTTTACATCTTTGGCTTTGGTTTTGAGAGAAACGGAGAAAAGACTTAAAGGCTGCAGAGTATTCATCCCCTCCATCAGACCTCAATGTTTTTATTTTAACAAAGAACTAAGTTTCAACCATGGCCTTATATTGTAAAATTTATCAAACACTTCGGATTTGTTAATAAGAAGGCAAAGACAAGTAAAATGAATAAAATGGTCAATGAAAAGAACATAATATCTGAATCCATTGATAAAATTTACAGTGCAGGACCCTAAAGGTCAGTGTGAACAAGTTCAAATGGTGATTTAGCAAAAAATTGAGACTTAGGAAAATGGTAACTTATGCATTTTACCATGCAAGCAATGTGTACAAGAATTAACAAAATTACACTTATTTGAAGTAGAAAAATGAAACTTGGGAAACAAAGTATGGAGTACTTAATCATGAGGATGGCCAAGTCTCTTATGCCAAAGAGACCAACTAGCTAGACTTAGGTGTAGTAGCAACATTGTTGAAGACCTTAGAAGGAAGGGAAAGTCCAGAAGCTTTGTGAGGATAGATAGGGTATACAGCCCCTTCACTCTTGCCCTAGTAGAGAACATTCCTTGTGGCCTAGATAAAGCGTATATTTTCATCAAGATAACACCAACAGTGATTATCATGACAAATCTTGTGAAAAGAAGCAAGATTGGAGGCTACTAAGGGAACTCTTAAGACATTTTTAAGATGAAGGTCAGAGTTGGAAGAAGAGATTAGAGATTTACCTATGTGAGTGATGGGAAGGTTCTGATCATTACCTACAGTGAGGTGATCTTGGCCATTGTAAGGCTATGGAAAGCCGAGGTGATCGAGACTAGCAATCACATGGTCTGTAGCAGTACTGTCAACAAACCAATGTTGGTCTTGTGTGATACAAGCATTAGAAGTTGAGACCATTGCTGCAAGTTTGGTAGGAGGGTGTTTGCCTTGATATGCATAATCCATGTGATGATAGCAATCAATGGCTAGGTGACCAAGTTTTCCACAGACTTGACATATAGGCCTCTCAGAACTTGAACTAGAAGATTGATTTCGAGAAAATTGATTGCATTGATTGGAAAACTGGTTTGGTTGTGAAGGTGATCCTTTTCCTCGACCTTCTCTATTGCTATTGTTGTTATTCCTTCCTCTGCCTTTGTTGTAAGGTTGATTGTAGCTGTTACTGCTATTAAGCCTTTGATTAGAGCTCACAACCATAGCAAATATAGGATCTTTGATCTATAACCCTTCATTCAGTGATTCTTCCTTAGCATTAAGCATTGTAGCAAGTTCATCAAAGCTTAATTGTATACTCCTACTACAAATTGCAAACCTAAAAGCATTATACTCCTTAGATAGACCTTTATTGGCAATATGAAGAAGTTCCTCATCATCCAAGATCACACTAACAACTAGCAATTTGTCTCTCACAACTTTGATCTTTTGCAGATGTTGATCTACAGAATCAGAACCTTTCTTCATGTTATGCGATTCTCCCTTGAGATTCATCTCATGAGACCTAGAAATGGATGAGAACTTGTTTTCCAAGACCTTCCACACATCAATTGCAGAAGTACAACCAACTATTAAAGCAAGAATTGAAGGAGAAAGCGTGGAACTCATGAAAGTATGTAAAGCTTTCTCTTTTGATCTCCAAACCAAATAATCTGGATTCACTATAGCAGTGATATTTCCTGAAATATCCTTAAGAAACTTATCAGGAATTGATTGGGGCTCATCCAAAAGCTCAAACAAGAAAAGGTCTCTAACACCATTGTAATCTGGTGTTTCCAAACTGTATAGTTCGTGATGTCAAGCTTGACAGTTATCATGTTAGCCATGTTTGGCAAGAGCAAAAGAGATTGATTCATCAAGTTAACTGATGAAGTTGCTGGAGCCATTGTAGAGAATGAAGTTATGGCACTTGAAGCCGCCATTGACGAACTATTGTTATCACAGATTGTGGGTTTTGATTCCATGATGAAAAGCAAGGTTTGTATGAACCAAAAGCAATTGAGTGAGAGAGAGAGAGAGAGAGAGAGAGAGAGAGAGAGAGAGAGAGAGAGAGAGAGAGAGAGAGAGAGAGAGAGAGAGAGAGAGAGAGAGAGAGATTTGAATGAGGAAAAATATTATTAACCTTGCTTGAATGAAAAATAATACACATAGACTGATTTTTATACATAATTGCCTAACAAATTAGGCCTAAGAGACTAGTAACAAATCCCTAAAAACTCGGGATGCTTAACAAACTTCTAACATCAATTCCCACTCTTTATAACAGACTAAACTAACAAAATTAACTAACAACTAGAATGACACTGTTTGGATAAGTGACTAAAGCATCATGTGATTGTTTTACATCTTTGGCTTTGGTTCTAAGGGAAACGACATCATTTGCATCATCTTGTTTAACACTATTTATGTAGTAATCATTCCAACCACTTTTGACTACTACGACTTTTCATATGTTAGTATATTTGTAAAGTTGGCAAAATTATGTTAACATTTTCATTTGTAATTGCGTATTTTCATGTATTTAATTTCATTTTAGTTGTAATTGCATCAAGTCATTGAGGTTCAAGATCAGAAGAAAAGGTTCAAGTGCTACAACAAGAATCTTGGTCAAGTGGGATTCAATGTATCAAGTGAAATTATATGATTGAATGCCAAGATTTGAATTTTAGTTACGCAAAATAGCTTGCCTGAAATTTGTTCAAAACTTGGTCAAGTGAGTTTGCCTAGGAATTTATGTTTTAGATTTTCCCCATTACTCTTGTAGCCAACCAAACCTCAATTTCGACTTTTATAAGAACAAAAATAAATTCTAATCTCAATAGATTGAAGGAGAGACTACCTACTACCCTTGAGATAAATCTTTGTTGCCTTCATACCTTTACTATCTCCAAATTGACTTAGCTTTGAGAGAAGATTCCATGCGTCACTTTGAATTATGCCTTGAGTGCATTGGATTGATGCTGAAAACCACAAAGACAATCATCAAATTAATATTCTAGTGGCCTTCGAGTATCCGAGAAATCAGATGTGTGGTAGACAATTGGCTTGCATAACCATGAAGTTGTTGAAGAGAAGCAACTATTACAACTTATTGTAGCAGGAGAGTGAAGCTTGGATACAAGTACCTCACTCATACTGCAGGTTTTGTAAGTAGTATTAATTGTATCACAATTATCTTCATAGTGAATTCAGTATTTTTGGGCATGGCCTTGGAGAGGTTTTCTTGATGTGGATTTTCTCTTTGTCAACACATTGCTTGTTAGCATGCGTGTGAGTGTTGTGAATGATTGTTGGTTTATTGCTTTATTCATCTAATTCGTGAAAATGGTTAACTAATCAATTGGACTATAGTTGACAAATTTCTAAAACTAGTAAGTTACCCGTGCATTGCACGGATAATATAATATTATAATGTTTTATGTAAGATAGTTTTGGAGAATGTTGTATATGTATTATAGTATAATTGTTATAGAAATTTATTAGTAATGAATTCATCATAAAAAGTAACAACTATAAATTGCACACACATATCTATTATAATTATTCAATTGAAGTAATGAGAAAAAGAAAAACTTTGGAGGACTATTTTAGAATAAAATTTGATATAGAATTTGTCTTTCTCTTTCTCTTTCTCCTTAATTATAAAACAAAACATACATCCCAAATACCCACAGTTAATCACATCATTTACAAAACCCACAAATCTACAATGTCCATCTCTAACATCAAAATCGTAATTGCCATTGTTACTCAATATTAAACGCAATCTCCCTTCCTTAGTTGTAGCCAACTTATATGGGTTAGGATTAGATGAAACAACAACGTTAGAGCTAGGTGGGTGTTGTCGAAAGATTGAACGTAAATAACATCGTTTTTTGTCTGTGTGTATTTGACATGGGATTATATGAAGAGTTATTAGTAGGTATATATAAACGGGTATAGAAGTGTAAGAAGTGAAAATGGTGAATTAAATTGCAAAAAGTTTTGTGTGTATATGTGAGAGATGAAAAGTCTAGCTAGAAACATTGAACCAAAAAATACAAAGAATATTTATTTTTTAATTAAAAAAGTCTTGAAACATTGAATCAAATGGAACAAAAGTCAATATTTAATTTGTTCTTACCTCTGATATGACATTTGAGAATATTTCAATCCTCTTTACATAGAATGTGTCACTTGGCAGAACCCCATACTTTCCCACATAAGGGATAGAAATGAAATGTTTGAGAGATGAAAAGTCTAGAAATGTGAGAGGGGTGAAAAGTCTAGAAACATTGAATCAAATGATACAAAAAATATTTATTTTTTAATTAGAAAAGTCTTGAAACATTTAACCAAAAGAAATAAAGAGTCTCTATTTTTAAATTTGTTCTTATCTCTAATGTGGGTTAAGAGTATTTCAACTCTCTTTATAGAGTGCGCTATATGACAGAACCTCATGCTTTCCTGCATGAGATCTCTGCTTTTATATATATATATATATATATATATTGATTGATGATTGGTGGTTAGCCGTGCATAGGGGTTTAAAAAAACTTTTTTCATCATAATTAAACTTCGTGAACTCAACTCTCAACTACATGCGTTACTACTAATATTGTTTCATCTAGTAACACTACAAAACGCGGGCCTGTCTGGCTGCGTTTTTTTGGGCCGCGTTTTTAAAAACGCGGCCCAAAACGGCATAAAGCCCCGTTTTTCAAAAACGGGGCTTAAAGGCGCAAGGCCCAGCCGCGTTTTATACGCAGGGCCTTAGCCCAAGAGATGGGCTGCGTTTTTATGCCCTATTTCCGCGTTTTTTTTGGAAGGTATTAGGCCGCGTTTTTAAAAAACGCAGCCTCAGAACCTCAGAACCTCCAAACCTTAAGTTCTTAAAAATTCCCTTCGTGAACTCACTCCATATCATTAACAACTGTAGACAAGTTTCAACGAACCCAGAACCCTATGCCTATTTATAAGTAGCCAAATAAAATAAAGATTACAACTACACGCTTAAAAACCCTGCAAACACAACCTAACCAGATACAACCATTGTGCTCTTACACTCGCAAACAACAAAAACTACAATATAATTCTATCCATATATAGGAACTATCAGACCTTCCTATTTCTCTTCTTATTGTGGAATACCACTCTTAATTAAACTGATTAAACTTCTTTGATATTCTTTAAATTTCCAAAAGCAATGAGTAAACCGCTAAATTTTGCCTCTTGTGAACTCAACAAAAAATATTTTATTTTTCAAAATTGACTTAATAATGCTCAAAGCTTAGTAAAAGGTTATTGGTAAGTCTTTAATTTAGTAAATTGAAGCAAATAAAGGCTTGGATTTGTCTATAAGTTTATATTCTCTGCTTTGAGCACTTTTTAGTGCTCTTAGATAAATAAACTACAACGCTCCACCTTATAAAAGCCAAACTAATATATATTTTCTGTAAGCCTTTTTGGGAGGGGGGGGGGGGGGGGGGGGTTGCGCGCTCATCATGTTGCCAAAAGTGCTTTGGTTGAGTGATATTGTCCAATTTTTTTAATAAAGAGAACTTGGATTCGAATTTCATCATATTTGGAAGTAGTTGTGCATAATGTATATATCATATTCTGTATAATAAAACTAGGGTCTTAAAATATTAGGTTGTACAAATTAGGTTATATCAACGTATGTGTTACATGTTTTATAATAGACTTTTACCATATTGCTATTCTATTTGTTCTGTTTAGACCCCTACAAGCTAGATTTGTTTAACCTAATTCATTAGCTAAGTAGTTACTTAGATTAATTAATTAATTAGGTAAAAAAATTCACTATGATAGAATGGAAGTTTAAAATAGATTTTATCCCTAAAATCTAAAGCTATTTCATGTAGAACTTGCTCACATGACCACATGCAACTCCAACTCCATGGACTCTTCTATCTGAATTTGCTGTACACAAACACCTACGTTTGTGACTTTGAGATCTCACTTAAAGGATCGGCAGTTTTTGATCTTGTAGTAGCAACTTTAGATCTACCAGTTCTAATAGTATGAGAATGATTTTCGGTAGTGACTTTGAAAGGAGAAGGCACAGTACTTTTAAATCTCAAAAGAGCACCTCCAAAGTTATATCAAAACATGCCTTAGGGTTTTCTTTAAATACTAGGAGAATTAGATCTAAAACCCTAATCACTTAATTGGCTATTGGGCTTTAATTAAATTTTTTAGAATCTGTCTTTCGATCGATCGAATTTTTTTTCCCTAGATCAGTCGAACCTATTCTTTCAATTGGTCGAACCTGGCATGTTTTGAATTATTGAACTTGCAACTTCCTTTTTCTTGTATTTTGACTTGCAACACCTTGAACATTGTCTAATAAATCATATAGACTCTAAGATCTATATCTAGACAAGTTTGTGCTCACAATTTGCTAATTGTTCTAAACTTTTAGAATCTAACAATCTCCCCATTTGGCAATCCTTGACAAAACTTACATACACAATGAAATGCTCAAATACAAGAACAGCCCTATTACAATAAAATGCCCAAACACATCACAAATTCCAATCTAATACTTCTAACCCAAAAGTTGCAAGAATAGGCAGAAGGTCTTGATTGAAATGTATCTGTCTTTCCTAAAAAACTTAAAAGAGCACATTAACGCATGTATGGAAATAAAGACAGATAAATGAATAACGATGTAAGCATAAAGCAAGTATGCAGCAAGGATTCAAACTAACTCTCCCCCTAAGTTAGATACATTAAAAACTTATTTTCTCCCCCTTTCAAAAACAATTTCATCTCCCCCTAAATAAAAACAGTTAAAAACATTTTAAACATGATTTCCCAAATTTTATCTATTTCTCCTCCCTTTTTGTCACGTATTGACAAAAACAACCCAATAACATACACAATAAAGGGTAAGAGAAAATAGAGGCAACTCCCCCTATGAAGAGTAACAACTCCCCCTATGAACAACATAGGTTTTAAAAACAGAGTTCTCCCCATATAAAAATATAGGAAAAACAAAACAAGTTTTGAGAAAAATAATTTTGGAAAAAATTTAGAAGGTGGGGAGAACTAAAGAAACACAAACCTAACTTTAAAAAAAATAAGTTGAGGATTCACTTGAATACAAATATTCTCTCTTTCAATATGAAAACTTGACACTATGTGACCCATAAACAAATGCATGCAAACACTTCAGGCACAATCAGTTAAGACTATACAATATAGATCTTAATGAAATAAAAATTTAGCACGCAATGTGTTTTCATGTGTCAAGGTATTTTGAACTCAAATCAACCTCAAGAATAGAGAAAATATTTTCACATTTATTATCCACCATATCTCTTTAAAAAATTCCTAATTTTAGTAGTTCACACATCTAGGAAAAATAGCATATACTAAAATATACATAACTTAAAAATTAATCAATCAATTTTTAAATCAAGTTGAGTATCCAATTTAGCAAAGTGTATGCGTATTATGTGAAAGCAAAGAAAGATATGACTGCAAAAATGCAAGATGGGTGAATAAAAAAATGTAATGCATGTCCTAATCTATATGTGCAATGCATGTGAATCCTATATATCACAAATGATGCATGAAGACTGATCAATTAAGAACCTTAAAAAAAAAAAACTATATTTTTTAAAGTTCGATCGGTCTAAAGGAATTGAGCATCAATCGAATCAGGAGAGAGTTTTTGCTTTAAAACTTGAACATTTCGATCTATCGAAACAGTGAAAATTTTTATAACTTAAAAATCTAGAAATTTTATGTAGAAAAACAACTTGAAAGTAGTTTTAATGACTCAATGCATATGAATATGATCCAGAAAAGTTTTAAAAACATGATGCCTCTTAAATGCAAATATCAAAACCAATCAAGAAGTTAAAATCACAAAATTTAAACTTCTAAAACCTGAAAATCTTATTTTTCTTCAAATTTTCATCCAAAACAAAAATTGTATTTACACATTTTTTTCATATGCAATTAAAGATGACCAAATTAGACAACACACAGTCTCATGTACTTGATATAGCAAAGATTTGCATGTAGTGTGTGCAACTAGTAAGTATACAAAGTACAGAAAATGTGATATGTAAATAGTAATCAAACAAATTTTCTACATCATCAATCTCATTGGTCTGAAAATGACTATCACCTAAAGAGTTACATCATTTAACTCTTACATCTCCTAGAAAACACACTTACTATCATGCAAAAGTATTTTGATTCCTTTTGCTTTTTCTTTTTCTTTTGATTTTTTTTTTAAAAAAAAAAATTTCTTTTGATCACAATCAAAGATATCATGCATGGGCATATAGGAGATAGAAAAGAAATACCCTTGTTACAAACTTTTTTTTTTTTTTTTTTAAGATAACACCTTGTTTTATCTTGCTATGCAAGTGCTACACCTTAGCGAGCACAACTTTTATGATTTACACACATGTGTTCATGATTGGCGATCGAGTAATAGTGGTGAGATGATTATTTATGCATTTTTCCTAGGATTTTCTAGTCCTTATGATCAAAATAATATGACAGAAAAATCAAGGTTGTTTGTTTAAAAACTATAAACAACTCACACAATTAAGCACTACATAGCACAAACTAGCAAAGTGTAAAAAATAGCTGATCAAAGCTAAACAAGGTACATAGTCATGAAAATAATAGCTGATTATTTATGCATTTTTCCTAGGATTTTCTAGTCCTTATGATCAAAATAATATGACATAAAAATCAAGGTTGTTTGTTTAAAGACTATAAACAACTCACACAATTAAGCACTACATAGCACAAACTAGCAAAGTGTAAAAAATAGCTGATCAAAGCTAAACAAGGTACATAGTCATGAAATGCAAATTTCATTGGTCAACCTTAATTACACACTTAGTGGTGTGCAATACCAAAAAAAAAAAAAAGTTTATGTTTTTTCCAAAAATCAAAAAGCACACATTATGCTAAAAGAATAAAATGCAAAAGCAATGCATGACAACACGTAATGCATAAACAAAGCTCAACTAAGCTATAGAGAGTACATAAACAAGAAATATCAATTTCTTAATTAATCCATGAGTACATACACTATCTAGTACATACTCATACAAAATCAAAAATAGTTTATGCACTTAGTTATGCAACACATACTTTCTATATTTCTTCACAATATCAAGCATGTTCTAAGTGAAGAGAGAGATATCATAATTCATGTAATCCTCAATAAAAATAAAACTAGACACAAAATAATCAAAACAAACTAAAAAGAAAACAATAAAAAACTGAAAGAAAACATGTCCACAAATAATAAAAAGAATTAAATCAAAGACAAGTAAACAACACTCACCTTAGCAAATGTTTTCTCGCCCATACAACATGCATCTTTGGCTTTGTAAGTGAAAAACCATGAGAAGCAAAGTATATCTGAAGGATTACACTATTTTTTTGAGAAAAACTGAAATCTTGCAGTTTACTTTCACAACCCAACAAACTTTTTTCAAAAGCATATAAAACAATTTATGAGGACTTTAGCAAGAGTAATATCATCACATATCCTAAATTAAAACACAGAATGCTTAAATTTCAATTTATGACAGTTAGGACAAATGTGATTATGGACACCACAAAAGTGACAAACATGAAAAAATTTAGGAACATCAATATTCCTAATAGCAGATCTAGTCTCAAGTTTTGGTTTTTGCCTCAACTAAGAACAATTTAGTCTAATGTGACCAGCAACACCACAAAGGTGACATGTAGGCACAGAAACAAATTTCTTCTGCAATCTAATAGTAGGTTTAGACAAAGGTTTAGAAACATTAGCGTCTACATTAGAACTTTTACTTTTGTCTAACCTAGCAAAATAAACCTTATCTTTATGATTCCTCTTGAAAAGAGGAACACAAACTTTGTCATCTTTAGGCTTATGAGGAACAAAAATAGAAACATATATGTTATTAATAGTAAGTTTGGTATTAGACAAATTTTCAAGTTTAGCTTCAGACTTAGCTAACTTTTGTTTCAAACTTTTCATCATTTCATCTTGAGAGGAAAATTGATTTCTCAAAAATTCATTCTTTTTATTAGATTCATCTAATCTCACAATCAATTCCTCTTTTTCAAGATTAGCCAATTTTAACTCTTACTTGAATTTCTTAGCAATTTTCATAGATTTAAATAATTCCTTACGGGGAGTTTCACAAACATCAATAAAATCAATAAAAACATTAGTTTCCTTTTTATTCAAACCATCACAGCTAAAAGCAGTAAGACACTTAAAAGTATTCATGATAGCAGGGATCAAAGATCTCACTCAGGACATTAATCTAATCAGAGTGAACCCGCTTTGATATCACTTGTTTGTTTTGTTTAGACCCCTAAAAACCAGATTAGTTTAACCTAATTAATTAGCAAGTAGTTACTCAGATTAATTGTTCAAATCTAGGTTAAACTCATGCAATCATATTACTTAGTGTGGAAAAACAAATAAGACAGCAATATGATGACTTAGGAAAACTAATGAAACCAACCGTTTTAAGGTAAAAAACCTGATGAGAATTTAACCTAGCTATCCTCAAGGTAAACAAATTCACTATGATAAAATGAAAGTTTACAACAGATTTTCTCCCTAAAATCTAAAGCTACCTTATGTAGAACTTATTCACACGACCATGTGCAGCTCCGACTCCACGAACTCAATCTGAATTTGCTATGCACAAACACCCATGTTTGTGACTTTGAGATCTCACTCAAAGGTTTAGATCATCAGCAGTTGTTGATCTTGTAGCAGCAACTTTAAATCTACTAGTTCTAATTGTATGAGAATGTTTTCTAGTAGTGACTTTGAAAGGAGAAGGCACAATTCCTTTTAGATCTCAAAAGAGCACATCTAAAGTCATATCAAAATGTGTCTTAGGTTTTCCTTTAAATACTAGGAGAATTAGATCTGAAACCCTAATCACTTAATGGGGTTAACGGGCTGTTGAGCTTTAATTAAATTCTGCAGAATCCGTCTTTCAATCGGTGGAACCTGGCATGTTTCAAATTCCTGAACTTGCAACTTTCTTTTTCTTGTATTCTGACTTGCAACACCTTGAGTATTGTCTAATAAATCCTATAGACTCTAAGATCTATATCTAGACAAGTTTGCACTCACAATTTGCCAATTATTTTAAACTTTTAGAAGCTAACATATTCAATTATTAAGATAGTTTACTATAAATGAAATTCTATTATCAAAATATTAAATGATCTCTTACATGTATAGGAGACGTGCCTTCTTACGCTCTCGTGCTAAAGCTCTTTTGATATGTTCTACATGTATCACAAACTTCATGGGTTTCTTCCTCTTTGATAGTGGTACTATTTTTAAAATATTTTTTTATAACATTTCTTGGTAGCTCCTAATTCATGTGAAAATATTTGAAAATCTTCATTGCACTCAAATTTTCATTATGCCTCCACCTTGTGTAATTGTGTTTGATGGGTGTTAGAATATATTAGGATATTATATATCAAGATATTACCATAAATAATATAAGCTAATATTTTCTATAATACCGATGGATACAATATATATCTTCTATACTATAATCCTAATGTATTTCTATTAATATATATATTGAATTCATTGTAATACACAATTTAACATAGTTCAACATAATGCATATGTAATTGCTAAAGGTTTTTTTATTGCAGATGTAATCCATCAAATCGAATCACATTAATTCTCTTGTTTTTGCTTTCTTTTTCTACATTATTTTCGTTTTCTTTTTCCTATTTCAATATAAAGGACAATAGCAACACTAACTATGGCTACTGCTAGGGGTGTGCATGGATCGAGTTGAGGAGTTTTTTCAACCCAACTTACCATAATGGGTTAAAAAAATCCGACCAAACCCAATGCATCACGAGGTCCAACTCAATCCAACTCACGTGGATTGGGTTGAACCTATGAGTTGGATAATTTTTTTTAATTACTATTATTATTAAATTGAGCATAAGAACATTACTACCACAAATAAAAGCAAAATTATGACCAAATAATCATGAGCATAGCACCAAACAAACACAAACTATATGAAAAAAAATAAGGGTTTGAGATTTATTTAGGAAGAGGGGCAAAAAAGTAAATAACAAAATTATATAATATATATTTTAAAAATTTTAAAAATATATTAAATATAGGTGGATTGAGTTAGGCGGATTTGTAAATCTCATGACTGAAACCCAACCCGACCCACAGTCAAAAAAATTTCATAAGTCAACACAACCCACCAACCCTTAAAAATCGACTCCACACTATAAGTTAGGTTGAATTGGATTGATTTTGACGGGTTTACTGCACAACCCTAGTTGCTGCCAACATGTGACCTAGAATGAAAATTATAATGGGAACCGGGAAGAGTTGATCAATTAACCATGATATCAGAATGCATCTTTCCATTAGCTAGATCGATCTTCCTAGTTGACATGTAAAACACTTTTTTTGGTCAACTAATGGATGTTCCCCCCCACAAATGGGCCACTACTTTTTTTTTTCTTCTTTTTTTGTTTCTTTTTTTAGGGGGGGTGTGTTTGGAGTAGCTTGAAGCATGACAAGGTGTATTTCACTCGAGTGTTACAATACCTACCATCAATCTTAATTTTCGTTTAGTCTGTTTAAGGTGATGCTACTTTCTAACCCGTGCAGATTCCGTCATTTATACATCTCCCAAATCCATGGAAATAAACATAATTTTTGTTTTCCTCATTTTTATGACCCTATTTGTTAATTAAATAAGTTGTACATAAATTTGGGCTTTGAAAAAGGTTTTTTTGCATAAAATTTGCAGTTGTCTGGCGCCAAAAGAGAAAAAAGGAAATTCAAAAGGGATAAAACCAAAAAACCCATGAAATCTATGGGCGGTACATTCATATCAAGTATTATAGAAGTGAGATGAAGCCAAAGTCTTGTGTCAGAAATTTAAAGTTCAATTTTAGGGGAAGAAAATTGAAAAATGAAATTTCAAAAGGGTACTCTGGTCACTGCATATGGAACTGTCATTCAATGAACAGTGCAAAGATACAAAAATCATGTCCCCTATTTCACTTATTCCCTTAATTTTTACCCTTCAAACTTTTTCCTGTCACAGTCCCAACCTACTGTACCGTCCAAATCCTTTCCATTTCCACAAAAGCCCTAACACAATTCCTTTCTCTCTCCCACACTCCACCAAGAGGAGGAATAGTTTTAATAATCCATTAAAACAAACAAGAGGTAAGTTGCTTCACCTTTTTTTAGAAAAAAGACCCAATCCCTTAAAACATTTTCAGAAACCAAAGCTACCGAAAAATTCCTTCAGTGAAAACGTGAAATATCCTTCCACGTTTTCTAGTATTAATTGCTCAAACAAAGAAACTCCAAGAGATAAAAAAAAGAGGAGAGAGAGCGAGAGGGAGAGGAAAGAGGAACAGTCCTCTCAGTCTCTCCAATCAATCTCATCACATATTCACTTGTTAGAATATCAAAATCTTCTTTTGCTTCACCGTCTGCAGTTTTAGTCCCTCCCTCTCTTTCTCTTTCTTCAAAAATAGAAATTATGTAAATATCAATCAGTAATCAAAGCTTGTGTCATTCTTGCTTTCAAGTTTTTTATTATTTTTTTTTCTTTCCTTTTTTTTTTTCCTTCAGTATTGTTGTTTTCATTAACAGTAACACTTGGACGGAATAAAATAGAATCATCCTATAGCTCTCTCTATAGAGAGCTATGCATCCTTTCTTCAACTAAACTCTTCTCTCTCTCTCTCTCTCTCTATAGAGAGCTATGCATCCTTTCTTCAACTAAACTCTTCTCTCTCTCTCTCTCTCTCTCTCTCTCTCTCAGTTCGCTGTCCTAAGATCATCCTATAGCTCTAAGAAGCAAAACCCTAAAAGAAGAAAGCTTGGATAGAGATACAACATCGATCACCCACCATATCCAAGAACCAAGGGCTCATTAATTGTTGCTCTCGAGATCCAAGACATTTTAATCAATCGAAAACACAAACACCCAAAAGGAGATCCATCCATGGATTCAATTCCGGAATTAATGGAGAGTTCCAACTCAGAGAACACAAGCATGAGTACTGATACTAGCACCCACAACAACAACAATAACAGCTTAGTATTAGTTGGCTCAAGCTCTTCTTCCTCAGTTTCTGCTCCTAGCAGCAGCCGCTATGAAAACCAGAAGCGCCGTGACTGGAACACCTTTGGCCAATACCTCAAGAACCACCGCCCTCCTCTTTCACTCTCAAGATGCAGCGGTGCTCACGTCCTTGAATTCCTCCGGTATAATCAGATTTAACTAGAAGCTTAAAGCTTAAACTATTAGACTACTTTTCTTTTTCCCTTTTTGTTAACATAGTTGTTTAGAACTCTTCGAAAACTTAACTATTCTCTCAGGCGTGTGTAATTCCTATTTCACACATGCGCGTCTTATAAGGCGCTGGCGTCTTATAAGATACTGGTGAAGAGTTTTGAACCCCAAAATCAGTTAAAATGTTAAGACTTGTTGTCAGTCAAGAAAGCTTAAGGCTTAAGCTCATTTGAACTATATATACTGCAGGTACCTTGACCAATTTGGGAAGACCAAGGTGCACACTCCAATCTGCCCTTTCTTTGGGCACCCTAACCCTCCGGCGCCTTGCCCGTGCCCACTGCGACAGGCGTGGGGAAGCCTCGACGCACTCATCGGACGCCTTCGAGCAGCCTTCGAAGAGAACGGAGGGAAGCCAGAAGCAAACCCATTTGGGGCTCGAGCTGTTAGGCTGTATCTCCGTGAGGTTCGTGATTTACAGTCAAAAGCAAGAGGGATCAGTTATGAGAAAAAGAAGCGGAAGCGCCCACCGCAACAGTTGACACCACCGGTACCGCAGCAGCTACCACCACCAGGTCATGCAACTCATCATCAATAAGCCAATCCATTCTCTATCTATCTATCAAAAAAAAAACTACTCTCCAAATACCAGTCCATCCTCTTATTATATTGCTTGTTTGCTTTAAGGTTTTTAGTGTATTTTCATTAGGGTTAGTTAATTTTCTTAAGTTGCTAGCTATTATAGACTGAACTCTGTCTGTTTATTCAGTTTGCTTTTATCGAAGCAGTGGCATGGATCTGAGATATTATTATTCTGCTTTTGATGCAAACAGTACTGTTAGTATTACTTATAGTAGACTAGTAGTAGTGGCACTGGAAAAAGAGATCAGTAGGGGTGAGTGAATGGTGATTATGTTCTAATGTTGAGCTGAGCATATATATATATATATATATATATATTCTTGTATGGCAAGCCAGAAATTTGCATATTATTTCGTATGTCTTTCATCTCTCATTTCTGAAGGCTGGTTTCTCTTCTCCCCTTCTTTAATGGGTGTTGCAGAAAATTCAGTTGCATTGTTTTCTAAGGCTTGAAATGACTACTCTACATAAGGATCTTATATATGTCAGACATGTCGACCACTATACATACACTTTGTGTTATACCTGTGTTTCATGTTAGTCGTCAGTGGTTATTCATTCATTTCTGTGGTAAGAGTCTTTATTTCTGATTCCTTTTCTCCACCCTTCTATGTTGCCACTTTTATAACTTTACTGTCTGAGAACTAAGAGATAGTGTAAAGGAAGAAATATAAACCTTTAAAGATCAATCATAACAAGTTTCTTTTAGGCTAATTATTTTGGGCTTTTGTAAATGAAATCTTGTGAGTGCTTATGACTTTTGTTCAATTAATATCAATTTATTTTGTTGGTGCTGTCATTTCATTTGCCTGCTAGCTAGGGAAGCAGTGACAAAAAAAATTAATGGCAGACAAGTGTTAACTTCGTCATAAGCTAGTTTAACAGTTTTAATTTTACTATTAGTTTGACCTCATGTGTTAATAAACTTTAACCTATCTACTTGTAAAGTTTCATCAGTCATTTTCCGAATATGTAAAACAATAGCTAGATATATTGCACCCAAAAAAAGGGAGAGAGACAAAGAGGTGAAAGCAGTGAGTGAAATTACACCCACATGAACGTTGAAATGGTGGAAATCTAGTTAAGACTTCCAATCATGGGAACTATACTTTAGAGATATATATATATATATATATATATAGGAGAAAAACAAAAAAACAAGTTTAAATCCATTAATTAATGATCCTAATTGGGAAAATATATGCACTAATGAATAAGAAAATAGAAACTGCGCCAGGGAGAATAGAAAATCAACTAATGGAGATTTCTGGAAAATGTTCTTAATCAATCTGGCCGACAACCAATCTGTGACTGGATAATGTTGGGTCATCCCTCTATGATATTCTTAGTCTTGGCTCAGAAGAAGAATTCTCTACAATCCTATATGCTTGAAGAGAAATTGCTCATCATGGCTTTGGACCTAGAAGGAAACAAAAAAAATACCATTAGTACGTAGGCTAGATGCTAGTGAAACTTTTATTTTTAGTGATTTTAGTGGGGTATGAAACTACCACTTTGATGCATAGAGGATCTATTCGCCCTTCTAATCATTTGGGTTAAGGATTAGCTATAACATCTTTTAAATTCAATGAAGGGGCCCTCAATATAGTAAAACAAGATAAATCAATTACCTTCATGGTGTCAACATATATAGTTGTAGAATCTGCCTGTAAATATTATATAGTAGGATTGATTCTCTAATTATAAGAATTGCTTGTGGTTGAGTCAGCTCAACGAGGGATTTTATGCTTCATTATATGAACCTTGTCAATGCTTTCCCTGTTTACATTTTAAAATTTAATTTTCTCATCTTTTATAAACTAATCCAACAATCTTAAAGGATCAAAAACTATATGTTTTAATTTCTTGTTGATGGTATTCCATGTACTAAGGAATTTAATAGTGACTCGATAGTCATTGCTTGAGCAACTATCTCCTCTTTTGTTTATCCAACTTTAAAGGTTAATACATGACACAAATTAATTAAGCACTGATTTTTTTCTTCTTCGAACAATATTTTGCTTCTTGAGTTTGCAACTTGAAGTTCTTTGTCTACTATAATATTTGCTTTTCTCTATTTTTTTTTTTCATCTTTATTTAAGGCGTAATTAGCTTTTAATGATGTAGATCACTGTGCTTCAATCACAATGAAAGTTTAATTGTATGTTTTGCGGAATTATAAGTCATCTATAATCCATATAAATGTATCTTATTGCATTAGAGGTCATCTCTATACAGTTTATTATTGTTATTCCTGTTTCATGAACTTGTCTTCTTTATCAAGTGTTTCTATTGGATTTGGATTTCATTCCTTTACTGTTCGTTTAATTGGCATGAATATCTATAAGATCAATGCTGCAAAGAGAATGCTTTTTTTTTTTTTTTTGTTAAATATCGATCTTAATTTTTCTTTTTCAGAATTATCTACTTTTTTGATCTCTCACACCTCATAATAAACTAGTTGTAAAACTTAAAGTTCCATTTATTCCAAGTATGTTGTTAGATCCTTTACTATCTCCCATCTTAATTAACGATCTGCTTTTACAGTGCCTGCTTTTAGAGTGATGAAATCTAGGCATCCTTTTGGTGCGGTTTCCAATTTCATTTGTAATCTAGCTAGTGCAATTGTTTGTTGTATGTGCATGTAGGTAATTTGCATGCCTGCTTATATGCATTGTCATTATTTGAAAGGAAAAATATGCTAGTGGGGGAGAGGATTCTATGTGGAAAATGTTTTTAAGTATTGTATATAGGAAGCAAAATAGAAGCTTCACTTTTTTTCTTCATAGACATGTCATAAATGGATCATCTTTGTATTGATCCTTTACATAAAAATGAAGTTTGTGTGTGCGCCTTGAGAAAGAGGGAGAGAGAGGCCTTGTTTTAGTTGCAAAAGCTATCTGGAAAAACATATAGATGCAAGTGTGAGTCATGATTCATAGACCGCATTGACTCGTTTAGTTTAACTCTTCTTGAATATATTGATCAAATGACAAAAAGAGTCAACCTCTTCTAGTTACATCAATGCGTTTCTAGCACATTTCTCTACACTAAAGTTAAATTCCAGGTACATATGCTTAAATACATTATAATTTCCTGGTGTAAATTATATTGAGTTGGCTTAGCATCTTACATTTTCACTAAATTGGAGCATATAAGTGGGAAGTGGTTTTCTTCTCAAAAAAAAAAAGAAGAAGTGGGAAGTGGTTTTTTATTTATTTATTATGGGCATATAAGTGGAAAGTTAAATGTGAAGGAAGCTATAGTCTAGCGCTACTCACATTATTATTATCATCATTGTCATTATCATCACTATCACCATCATCATCATCACCACCACCAACTTCTAGATGGACCTTGCTTTTCAAGCAGTAGTGAAGATAGTATCCCCTAAAGAATCTTTTCGAATGACTAGAGATTGATTATCCGAGGTCATTGACCAAATTAATTTGCTGCTTGTTCATGAATGAAATCATTACCCCAATTTACTGAAGCCAAGTGCATATCCACCAATAAGGAATTGTGACTTATAAGAAGCTGGTGGTGGTGCTTGAAATGACGGATAAAAGGTGGAGAAACAAAGAGAACTGAACAAGAATAAGAGTATTTGCATTTCTAAGTAATCTGAGCAGAACAAAAGGATATGATAGGGATGACCTTTTTTCTTTTCTAGGGTAAAAGCAATTGATGAATCAGATACATTCGGATTAAATAGTAACTCACAATCCATGATGCTATTGAAATTGATTGACGTAGACAAACACTCATTTTTAGATGCTGCTAAAGCACTGACCTTCCCAATTCTCTCCTTTGTACAATGTATATTACTTATAGGAAAATGCCAAAGCACACAGTTCTACTTCAGAGTTTACTAATTATATCTCCATAAATTTAAAGCTGCGACAAAGTACAAGAGAATTCTAGTTATGGTCAATTCTGATTGAGGCATTGTACATTAAGGGTAATACTAGAATTCTCAAAATAGCTCTTAAAGAGTCATACAATTCTTTTAGTTGCTAAAATGTTTGAGGTGAATCCCATAAAGGTGAAAACAGCTTTAAGGCTAAATCTTAAAATTAAGAAATTACATGAAAACGCTCTACAATTCATTGTTTATGTTTTATAAATATAGTATTATAAAGAACTATTTATTATAATTTCTCAAACATGGAAAAGTTTCTCAGTTAAAACCATATATCACAAATGCTCTACTCCAAATTCTACTTCTTATGGCAATGCTAGACATGCACTAAAGGTCATTTTAGGTCATAATTTTTTTTTTTTTTTAACAGCCAATGGCCTTGGGGTCAAATGGCACATCCACATCCCACATGTATAATTCTTACACTTACACCAATTTAGCCAGTCGGATTGATGCCTAGGCCACTCCAAATCTTTAACTAAATCGTTTAAGTAATGTCGGAACCACAACTTTTGTCATAACTTATCCACGTGACTAGTTATCTATGTGGCTAGTTATGAGTAACAGAGTCGTAGACCCATATGGACCCATTACTTTTACTCCACTAGACACAACTTGCCACATGAGCAAGTTGTGGTAAAAGTTGTGATCATAGCATTTTCCTGTATGAAATCATCCAAGTATTTTCACGTACTTCAAATTACCTATTTGCCAATGTTTCTCTATATTAAGTAGGGATGAAAAAATGCCCCCAACCCAAGTGTATCGAACCCGACCTGTGAAATAGTAAGGCCAGATTTGGGTTTTATTATTCAACTCGAAGCGAGATCAAGTCGGGAAATACTCACCCCGAACCCAACCCAGGTAGACTAAAATTACCAAAAAAAAAAAAAAAACCTAACTCTATATATATATACCACTTATACCAAACTCTAACCCCAACCCTATCAATTCTTCTCTCAGCCATTCAACTGTCCCGAACCCTCACTCTCACTCTCATACCCTCACCAACCCACCCACACTTTCACTCTTTCAGTCCATCGTCAGCCACCCCCTCAAGCCCTCCCTCTACATCGTCGTCAAGCCCATTTTCACTCTCACTCGGCATTGACAAGCTCTCACCCACACTCTCACTCTCTTTGTTGTTGGCCACCCAATCTCAACTGCCCTTCTCTCAAGCTCTCAACCTCTCAGTCTCACTCTCTCCGCTGAAGAAGACGAAAATGACAATCTAAGGTTCCCTTCTCTCTCTCTCTCTCTCTCTCTCTCTCTCTCTCTCTCTCTCTCTATATATATATATATATATATATTTTTTTTTTTTTTTTTTTTGCGTTAAAATAAGGTTCTCTTCTATGGGTATATGCTCTTTCACTTCCACTGTGGTTTTCTTCATTCCTCACTGTGAAGCCTCTCCAATCTCACCCACTTTCATTCAATCTTGTTCCCTTTATTTGCTTTGCACTAAGTTTAGTCATAGCTAAACCCAACAACCACAACCACAGTGATTTACAGCAATGGTTATTGATGTTCTTCTTTTATTTCTCTTTATTTGATTAGTGAGTTTGGGGATTTAGATTCTCTTTATTTAACTTGTGGGTTTGGGGATTTAGATTTGGTTGTTAAGGTTTGATGTTCCTTGCATGTGCTTGTTTAGATTTTGATTTCAAATGTATTTGGTTTCTATGAATAAGAAATTTGAATGGGTCTGGTGGATTTTATTTGAGATTTCCTTGGATTTGTTGTTTGTGTTGCTATGCGTGTAAGGCATGGTTTGGGGCATAAGATACTTACCTGTTGGAGATTTATTTATCAATGAATCATTTTTCTTTTTGTCAATCTTTTGGGTTACCCAATTGCTTTATTTTGAAAGTGTGATTCTTTTTTCTCAAAATTTACGGTTTTTTCTTTTTTCTCAAGAAAACATAATTTGTTTTTTAGATTGAGCCACGGTTTAGGAGCCTTTAGATTGGGCCCTAAAGTGTCATGATAGGGCGGGGATTGATGGGACGGGGATAAAAAAATCCCGTTTAGTTAACGGGGCAAGTTTGGGTTTTGGGGGGCGGGTTCAGGGATAAAGAAACCCGCCCCAAACCCAACCTATTGTCATTCCTAATATTAAGGGAAGAAATTGAGGACACACTATCTTCCTTGATTTATTTGTAATTTTTTCCACAATAGTACCCTTTAATATATATGAAGTTATTATTGAAAAAAATTGTAAAAGTTTGAAATTGTTTCACTTATTTTATTTCAAAATTTTGAAATTTTTCATAATATTTTTCCATAAAATAATTGTTCCTACTTCAATTTGTATTGGACGTCCTACTATATGCCCAATATTTCTTTCATAATTATATTTTGGGTAAATTACACCAACTTCCTTTAAGGTTAGTGTGAGGAAATGTCAAAACCGTCCTCCTATTTCTAAGAAAATGACACTTACCCCCAATAGTTATTATTTATATTTTAATTATTAAAAAAAATCTTAATTATCATATAACCAATCTAATTAGTATGCATTATTTTGAAGTAATTGAAAAATATGTATTTTGACTTAATTCTTAATTACTTAATAAGTTAAACTCAATCTTATTATTTGACTGTCCTGTACATGTATTGTTTGAGCATTAAAATCATATATTTATATACTATAATTTATGAATTTGATCGCTGAACATTTTTGTAAAATTATTTTGAGATCTCTTTATGTTTATCTTGTACAAAGAGAGCTCAATAATTAATATTGTGAACAATAATATGCTTTTAATCTTAAATATTGACTATTTTGCTGCTTCTTCTTCTTCTTTCTTTTCTTTTCTTTTTTTTTTTTTTTTTTTTTTTACATTTTAAATTGATCATATCTATGATAAATTTTTAATTTTTTTAATCAATATATTAGGAGTGTGTTTGGATACCACTTATTGTTGAAAACTTAAAACTGAAAACAATGTAGCAAAATAATTTTTAAATGTGTGAATAGTGCTATGGGACCCAGTTTTGAAGTTATTTTTGCTGAAAAAAGTACTTGCGGGTCCCGTGAATAGTACATGAGTCCTACTGAAAAATGTGGGGTGCAGCTGAAAAGTGTTTTTCAGCAGTATCCAACCATACACTAGATGATACAAATAATTTTTTTTTTTTTACAAATCAAACCATTAAATCATAGGCATCCTTCATAAAATACCTCAAATACCAAGAATTACGAGTCCTGTGATTAGAAAAGTTAAGTTTGATTTAGATATTGTAATATAACGAAGAAAAATAGGAGAGAAAAATGCTTTCTTTCTTTTTCTTTTTCTTTTTTCGTATTCGGACTTTAAAACTATCCTACCTCAGCCTACCCTTTTGCCACATGAGTCATGAACAAAAGTGATTTAGTAAAAAGGAATTTACTTTGAATATGTTTAAAAAAGGCTTAGGAAAAGAGCTGTCTTTTTATACATGAAAAAAAAAGTAGGTTTTTTTTATATAAAAATTTGCCTTCAAAACTTATTATTAAAAAACAAAAAGTATTATATCTACAACATTTTTACAATACTTTCAAAAAAATATTTAGGTGACAAGTTGTTTCAGTTTTTAATTTAAATTTATTACTGAAATTACTTTCTTACTTACCAATAATAATAAGTATACATTTAGATACCGCTTATTTTGCTGAAAACTGAAAACAATAAAAAAATTAATTTCCAGTTACTTGTCACACTCACAAAATACTGTTCATTTCCTTCAATGTACTGTTCATATCTCATGAACAGTACAAGAGGCGCTGGTAAAAAAAAAAGAATGAAAATGCAAACGCAACCATGAAATGCGTATCCAAAAGCATACTAAGTAAAAATCTGTCATTTAAAATTTGTTGTAAAAATGTTGTATATATAATATTTTTCTTAAAAAAAAAAAAGAAAAAAGGTAGGTCTTTTGGCCTTTTCCTCTCCTCTCTCATTCGCTCGTACTTTTTGAGAAACAAATGTAGTTATAAAGTTTATCTGAACTATATATCGATTGTGTCCATACTCCATAAATATATATATATATATATATATATATATATATATATATATATATAAAATGTTTTTCTTCTTCTGTTTTCTTTTTCGTTTTTCACTGTTTCGTGTCTTCCGGAGCAGCAGAATAAATCGGGCAATAGAAGCCAAAATTGGCAGGAAGGCTGGCAAAGATTTACCTTCCCCATGAGTGCGTGATTTAAGCTTATGCCTGCAATTTTTCTGAAGAAAAGATTACTCCAAAGGACTAGCTACTGTCCCCTCCCACGTTATTTGCAGTACTTGCAAAATGCAGTGGATAACTTCACAATAAATGCTGCAGCAAAAATTAAATTCTCACCCTCTCAATGGCATAAACACATGTCTATTGTTTAAACGTTTTTTTTTTAACGTTGATTTTCCTAGTTTTTTTTTTCTCTGTTTGTTTTAAAATTAGTGGGAAGACTTTGTTAAGTTCTGAACTCACTTCTGAATGATCCAATGACGAAAATAGGAAGAAAAAAGAAAAAGAAAAATATAAGAGGTGGGATGCATGTGCCATTTATATATATAGCGATGAGTGATCTCATTTTTTTTATTCAGCAAAAAATAGTGTCTCATTATTGTTTAAGAAGTTATATTCGTTGACAAGTTCCATTATTAGTTGCATTGGAAAGGCCTCTAAAATAAGCTTTAATCTCATGCAGAAGGTTCAAGCATGAATTTTGAGGGATTGAGGTGCTCTTTACAAATAAGCTTAGGGAATACCTTGCATATATTCTCAGTGCATGCTGCACTCATTGGCAAAGGAGGCTGTGACAATAAAAATGAGTAGCTAAGGAAAAAAGAATTAGGTTCTAGCTTGAAGATCGAACCCCAAAGGATTGGCATTATAAAAACGAGGAAGAATTCAAAATCTGGTGGGTAACAGTCTAGTTCGATGTGAATTAATAAAAACATCAAATAAAATTTTTAACATCTCAAAAAAAATATTATCCACCAAAATTATCAAGCCAACATATCAATCATATACAAAAACACAAATATTTACATGGAAAGCCATTTCTTGTTAAAATATATATATATACAAGATAAATTCCGAATAAATTCACTATTATAAAATCAATCACAACATCTTCTCAAGTTAATACCTAATTAAGATTTATACCAAATATACAATAATATCTTTTATCTAAAATTCATATGAAGTACTCATATGAGAAAACTCACTTTAAATATAACAACTCTGTAATTTTAGCACCCAAAAATCTTTCCATAGAGAAAACCCCAATTTTTCTTTCATTTGTATGTCTCACTACTAAAGAAACTCTACTCTTTTTTCTTTTTTCTTTTTTTGAATTACATGATACACTAAGACAATTATTTTTTTGCTCTCACACACACGCATGGTCCTTTTTTTACATATTTCTCTGCATTAATTCAAGCGTCACAAATTATCCTTCATTTGGGTACTTTAAATAAACCTCAAAGTAAACCTAAAACTTGTCTCTCTTCTTGCTACCAACCAAACGAAAATTTCAATATCTTCTCTCCTAGTTTTACACTCAATCTTATGATTATTTTTCTCTCCCTACATGGAAGTTCCTTGGCCCAAATCCTTTACAGAATTGTCCATATATAAGAACTAAAATCCTTTTGCATAGTGGACAAGGAATAAAATTTTTTTTTAAAAAAATCAATAGACTTCCTTCCACTCTAAGGAATAGCCTTTTTTTTCCCACACCAAGTAACTCCAAAAAATAACCAAGTTCATTTCCTTATTCACCAAAAAGACTTAAATAACTAGGTCATTATTGGAATTTGTGGTAATTTCCCAACAAACTCTACATTGACTCACATTTCATTAAGTGGTGTTCTTTCCTTTTGGGGGTAACTCCACCTTAAACAAAAGCAATCTTTCCTTGAACCTATAAAAGCTAACTTGTACCAATATATAATCTTCTCTCACACTCCATTAGGACCCACCAATATAATCATGGCACCAAACTTATCATCCATCTTAATTCACATATAAAACAAAAAAACCTCACTAAATCAACCAAGCTTTGATATCACTTATTAGTTCACAATCTAGTATTATGTGAATTGAGAAAATCAACTCAAAATGATCTTAACCAATTTCTAAAAATATTTTCACCAAAATTACTAAGCTAAGATATCAATCATACAAATACACAAAATCTTATGTAGAAAACCATTTCTCCTTTAAAGAAAAACCACAAAAAATTAGTCAATTTGGAGTTCGGAAAGGCCAACTTCTAAGACATATAACTCTCTCGTCCAGACTCCAAATGCTACAAGACTAGAAGCTTTAGAAACTACAATATAAGATCTTTCCAATCGCGTCAAAATTAGTCAATTTGGAGTTCGGAAAGGCCTCCAACCAAGCGCTCAAATTTCAAGGTTGAGCAATAGCAAAACCGTTAAAAATTAAAATATATATATTATTATGGCAAATGATCATTGTCAATGCACTAATTTGACGTACTTTCGGCTCAACTTTGATTTTTCTTGATTTTCATCCCATTCAAATATCTGTCTTAGGGCTCAAATTAAAATTGGTATCGGCAATAACCAGTTGCGGAGTCAGGATTTCAATTCAGAGGGGGCAAGATTTAAAGACTATTTTTAAAAAGGAAAAAACAAAAACAATTGTATAATAATTCGTTTAGAACTTGATTTGGACTCATCATTATACTCAGGATTTTCCATAATTTCAATTAAGTACAAATATATATTTCATATCGAAACAAAAATAACCAATTTATAGTTACAAACAATTAAAGTAAGAGATTAATCTAATTACATAAAATTTAGATATCTAATGTTGTATACACGTCTATTGCTTTGATTGCTTTTAAATAATATCTACTATTCAAATTTATTGTTCATTGTTCTTTAAAGTATTTAAATTTGGGTTTTAGTAGAAACCTAGACCCAAAGTTTAAAATTGAAATGTCTAAGAGATGGAGGAGAGAGAAGATAGTGGAGGTTAGGGTCTGAAACTAAAGTACAAGGACATTAGTTAGTTTTTTTTTAAAATTATTTTGTATAAAATATTAAAATATAAAACCTACCATCAATTGAAAATTTATGAAATAAAAAAGAAAAGAAAGTTGGGATAAACGTTCCAAGAATGGTAGTGATATGCTTAAATCTAGGACTTGATAAAAGTTTCTTTTTAAAACCAAAATGATGTAGCATGTTTTAACAATGGTGTCAATCCTTCAATCGCTGTGTAACCTTTTTAGCTTTTCTTTTTCGGTAACAGAGCTATTTTAGGGACTGCATTTTGTTTTTTCTTTATATCAGAGGGGGCAAATAGGTTAAGCATTTAATAGAGGTTTTTTGGGTGGAGTCAGAGGAGGGAAGTGCCCCCCTCGACCCCCCACTCCGCCCCTGACAATAACGATAAGATATTGTAACTTTTGAAAAGAAACTCTTCATATATCCATGTTGATAACACTTGAAGCCTTGTGAGTTTAGATAGCTTTTTCTAAAAGTTATTCACAAATTATGCAATAATAACTACTCTAGAAGTTCATGACACTTACCAAGAGACGTTATTTTAAGGAAAATGTTTCCTCTCTCTCTCTCAAACGCCACCATTCATACCTTTTTATTTAGCATTTCCCTTTTATTTAAATAAAACTTTGATTAGAGAAATGTTGTAAAATAGTTTCAATGATAACTGCCACTTGTAGTGATATATTTCAATATTTTCTATCTCACTAGCTTCAAATTAATTGTCATTACCACAATTTTCAACAAACATTTTTTATACGTGTTCTTCTCCACAAGCATATATGAGGGGGCAAACAGGTTAAGCATTCAACAAACATTTTTTATAAGTTTTTGAATAGTAATTTCAATATATAACTTTTTCAATATGTTGTCTTTTAGTTAAGGAATAGTATGATAATTTGAACTCTATGGTACCGTTTGGATTCCGCGTTTCGTCACGTCTACGTTTTCTGCCTTTTTTTTTTTTTTTTTTTTTTTTTTTGCGCGCGTGAACAGTAACCTCACATGGGTTCACTGTTCACGCACTGTTTGGTACTGTTCATGTACTATTTAGCACTGTTTATGCACTGTTCACGTATTAAAAAATATTAAAAATGGGTCCCACGATACTATTTACACAATTAAAAATTATTTTGCTACAGTGTTTTCAGTTTTCAGTTTTCAGTTTTCAGTTTTCAGCAACAATAAGCTCAATCCAAACGGACTATGGTACCGTTTGGATTGCACGTTTCCTCACGTCTGCGTTTTCTTCTTTTTTTTTTTTTTTTTTTTTTTTTTTTTTTTGCGCGTGAACAGTAACCTCACATGGGTTCACTGTTCACGCACTGTTTAGCACTGTTCATGTACTGTTTAGTACTGTTCATGTACTGTTCACGTATTAAAAAATATTAAAAATGGGTCCCACGATACTATTTACCCATTTAAAAATTATTTTGCTACAGTGTTTTCAGTTTTCAGTTTTCAGTTTTAAGTTTTCAGCAACAATAAGCTCAATCCAAACGGACCCTATATATGAAATGTATCATTCCTTTTGAATTAATATATTCTTTTAAAACATTTAAAATAGGAACCTTGACAGAAGATATTGTGGCTTTTGGATCATACATTTTTACATGTTCACTTCAAAGTTACTGCACTCTAACAAATATACATGACTTATGAAAAAAAAAATCACATATTCACTTAAAAACTATTAATGAAACCCAACGACCCTAACTAGAAGGCATTACTTAAACAAAAAGCAACTTGGTAAATAAAATGCCCATACTACTAAAAGCCAGGCTTCTTTACCAACACGTATTCAACAAAAATATTTTAATAATAAATCAATTTATTGATTAATTTCTTTATTTAAAATATTTCTAATCATTCAAATGTATATAAGACATAAATCTTTAAGTACAACATATTGTTATAAATTTATCTTCAAAACAACATAGTTTCTAAGCTGGTAAAAAAAAAATCGTTGGCTATGAAATGTATGAGAAAACTTATAGTGTATGACCTCTACCTTTTTCCATACTTCTTCACTCCAAATCTCTCCTCATCACCCATTGAAACTTGATAATACACAGCGCCCATTTTCTATTTTCTTTGAAAATAAGATTGAAGAATGTATCTTATCAAAAAAAAAAAGAAGATTGAAGAATGTAAGAAATTAAGAGGAGTGGAACATTCAAAGCACCATTGGTGTGTTCTTGAAGGTTTCTGATAGGGGTATTTTGGACAAAAGTAAGTTGCCTCAAAAGCAGAGGGCTTGGAAAGCGAACGACCTCTGCGAGACCGTCGGCTTCACAAGAAGGTGACAGAGGAAACACATCTTTAGTAAACTGACAGCACTGTCGAATAATGATGCCACCATAAACCGACAAGTGACCATAAGGTCAATGGGGTGGGAAAGCTGATGGGTCCTGCGTGCCCTTGCTTGGTCCTCACGAATACTCATATATGAAAATACCTTGCACATCACACAAAAAGACCTTATCACACACATATCTTCCCCATATGGAAAGATACCCTAGGATCTCAAAAACCCTAATACCAGATCTTCTCTACAAGGAAAGATCCCTGCTTTCAAAGGATCTTGGTTAACTACTTGCGACTATATAAACACCTCCTTTTTCTTTAGGTACGCAGAAAATCTCTAGCTCTCTCACTATTAAGTTTTTAGAGATTTCTCATTCACTAACTTGATCTTCAGAGGGTTCTTGGCCGATACCACATCGGTGCCTTTTGTTTGGTCCTTTTGTTTTTATTCCACAAGTACTCATTGGTGTGATTTGGAGCCTATAACTCACTGACGATTTTAGCACATCATCAGTTGGCGTCATCTGTGGGGAAGGATGACTATGATTGGCCATACCATTGCTTCTGAGACAAAAGAGTTGCATGGTCCAGACAAGTTTGATGGCTACCATCAACCAGGAAACGGAGAATCCATCCAACGCCTTGGAAAGACAAGTACAAACCCTGGCTACAACGGTAGAGCAGCTTACCTAGCGCAATCAAGAGTTGGAGCAATAGCTGAACCAAAGGAATGAGCGATGTCAGGAAGGCCAATGCGACGAGCGGGACATTGACGACCAAATTGGTAGTCACCTACCAACAAGAGATAGACAGGAGAGGGAAGACTAGGAAGAAAGCAACATCCCCAACAGAAGGGATGGTCTAGAGGATACTAGCCACCCCTCCGAAATGGAAGTTAGTGCAATGCACATGTAGGCAATCAACACAGGTTTGTCTTCATATGAGTAGCTGGCAAAAGACGCAAATCTATTTTCTGGTTTTTTCTCAAAATTGCTCTACTCTCATATGAAGAGAGATTGTCAATTAATTTTCCAAATTGTGATGTGTGAATGGAGGATGTTCCACCAGCTCTTTATCCTATCCTTCATGCCGATATGGCTAATTTGGTTTAAATAATATTGGAAGTCTAGTTCCTCCAAAAAAAAAAAAAAAAAAAAAGGTAAGCAATCTTATTTAAAATAGTTTGAATCTATAGCCTTATAATGACTTTAATATATATTTTACATAATTTATAATAATCTCATTAGTTATATGGTATAAAGGAAAATATTGTAGTACTCACAGTCACAGTTACGTGATGACTATGGTCTATATGACTATTCGACTGTCATTTTATTGCTTTCCTTTTGTTCATTAAACATTATTTTAAATATTTGGCCACTTGTTTTACAGTTTTACTAAACATATTTTTTATGTTCTTCTATATGATCTAATTAATTTCTAACTTGTGTTTCACATTTTTAGTGTGCTATTCTTTTAGATACAACTGGAGGAAACTCTCGGCCAATCCAAGATCAAACTTGTTATATGGAAATTTTCAAACGTCATATATGTTTTAAATTGTGTGTGTGTTTTTTAAATTTTCGTAATAAATATTATAAGACTCGATTTTTAACTATTGTGTTTGAGTCTTAAAAGCCATGTTAATCGGGGCATTCAGAACCTAATACTGATATCTTTAGGAGTTGAATTTCATATTTGATTATATTTATATTTCTCTTTTTTGTTATTCTATGTATTATGTGGGCTGTGATGTTAGATACTACTAAGAAAGATATCAATCTTTTTTTTCCCTCAAACTAACATTGTATGCTTAAATGAGTTTTGGGATTTGTATAAAATTATCTTTTAAATGTGGTCTTTTAAACTTACATTGCATTGTCACTATTAGGAAAAAACAAAATACAAGATTGATGGCTAAGCCAATGGTTGGTCTTTCAGACTAACGTTCTACGTAAAGAGATATTGATTTTTTAAAGTTACTAAAAACAAATATAGCTCTCTCTACAATTACACACTAATTCACATTTTCAAGACATTTTTGCCCTACCCTTTTAGCTTATAAACCCTTAGGGCAATTCTTAACTAATTAGGTAATAACTAGATATAGGTGACCAATCACACCTAGAAAACATAATAATTGGTGATGAGTCTAAAATATGAAGATAATGAATATATATATATATATATATACTTAGACCCACATCACCCTAGTGTTGGACACAAACGGCACACTTGGACCACGTGTCCTCCCTCTCTCTCAATTTGACCCACCATTAAACCTACTATTGTCCTCTACCATTTTCTTGATATGACCTAGCCAAGACCCAACTTCTTTCTTTCAATCTGATTGGCAACAATTCTAAGGAATCATGGATGCATCATGCCATGGCAGAACATGGGGTTTTCGGGTTGAGATGAAATGTGCCAAGATGAAGTTGGGTTGATGTGAAATGAGTTTTTAGGGTTGAGGAGAAATGCTACTGCAATTTTCCGTCGAATTTAGTTTGAATTTCTATTGATTTTAGGTCAATTTTGTGTTTATATCATTCTTGCTTTATGGTGAAGAGAATAGGCAACTAAGAATGATTGGAGCTAAGATGGGAGAGCTGATGAGATGGGAGATCTGAGGCAGAATGAACAAAGAGGGAGAAGAGAAGCGGAGGAGTTCAGTCCGTTATTTTGGTAATAATTTATTTGATCCTAACTATTTTACAATTACAATCAATTTAGTCTCTATTATAAACTTACCAACGAAAAATGTTTATGTGGCAAATAGATTACACAATTGACACATATGATATTAAAAAAGATTAACTTAGTTTCCATTTGGATACCAATGAAAAATGAAAATGATTTCACTATTCAATTTTATTTTTGCTACTATTTATGGACTCCACTACACTTTTTAGTATTATTCATGTGCCATACTGTACCATTTCAACTAACTTTTACCTTTATCTATCATACTTTCAGTAATAAATTTTCAGTTTCAGTAAAATAAATGGTATCCAAACATACCCTTAATTATGCAATTCATTTGACATGTCAACATTTTTTCTATTAGTGAATTGGGTAAACAATGAATTGATTGCAAGTTGAAAATAACGGACCAAATTGACTATTACCCACTGTATTGATAATCTCAAAATATAAGAACAAAAATTGTACTTTCGCCTAAATTTTAATTTTTTTGAAAAAAGCCACTTAAAAAAAAATATATTGCTCGACTTTTTATAAAAATAACTCTAGTGCAATATTAAAATGTATCTAAAGAATGTCCTTAATTTTTTTTTTTTTTTTTTTTTGATGGGAAAGAATGTCCTTAATTAATTATATTATATATTTGATGCTTGATATAGCTGCAGTAGAATTAGAATATCTCAGTACAGAGTACTGTACAGGTAGCATCTCCATATACTACTGATATACATATGTTTACTGTTGGAATGCCCTTATCTCTCGTACGAGAAATCCGCATTCTATGGTCAATCTGACTGGACGTACCATTTTGATTTTTGACCAATTATTATAAAATAATAAAAAAGAAAATAAAAGAAGTGGGACCCAATCTGGGGGCATGGGCCCTCACAACCGTGCAATACCTCACGTGCACTGCTGTCAAATATGTCGGCTACAGTGACATGCCCAAAACACACAGTCCCATCACTTCCGTCTAAATCAGAGACAGAGAGAGGTCGTCCTTGCTTTCACTCCTAACTTCACTCACTAGCCCACCACCACGTAGACATGCCACGTGGCGTCCTTAAGAAGAGGAAGGACTCGGACCTCGAAGAACGTGGATCGCACGAACTTGGTGTTGTGTCCCCATCATCAATGCCCCTCTCTCGGCTTTGGCTTTTCCTCATTCTGATAAATCATTTATTTTACTCTAAAATCCCGGACTCTGGTTGTGTTGTAGGGTTCCACCCCCACCCTCCATGCCCTTTTTTTTTTCTCTCTTTTTCAAAAATTAAAGAAAATGCTAAACCTACCCATTATTTTACAAACTATTGAGTAGTTATGGGGAACTAAAAACATGTTAGACACAGGCCCAAACAAAAATAAATAATAATTTATTACATCAATAGTTTATGGTTGTAATTATTATTAAAAAATATTACTAAACACCTTAACAAGTTAATATTGGTTTTAAATTAGGTCTATTACTAACATAATTTTTTTAACCATTAATGACAGCTAGCCACTTAAATATGTTGTAGACATAATATTTCTTACAAAAATAATACTGCTTCCCAAACATAAACCTTAACCCCTTAAACAAAAATAATAATAAAAAAATAAAAGTCTATAAATAGACCAAACAAAAACTATTGAAAAAGAAAATGTTCAACCAAAGAAACCCTTTAAAAACAAAAAATTTTAAAAAAAATATTAATTATTCAAATTCATAACTCGCTCAACTCATTCCATAAAACATAATCTCTAATCCCATTTTACTAAAAAAAATAGTATTAAGAGAGATGTCGTGATTGTGAATTCTCCTTGATGACTTAGCTCACAATTGTAGTAACTATCATCTCTCTCTCTCTCTCTCTCTCTCTCTCGTTTATATCATTATTTTAGACTTTTTCTCACTTTATTACTCTCATTTCAACATTCTCAAGTCTCACTTTATCTCTCATTAGTCTCTTTTTGCTTTTTTATTTTATTGGTAGAAGGAAATTGTAAAAATTCTTTTTTTTTTTTTTTTTGATGATGTCAATATATTAAAGTTCTCTTTTTATTAAATTTTGTATAATTTATGTTTCTTATGGCTACTCTAGAAACAATTCATTGGGCCACCACTAAGTTCATGTTAAAAAAAGTTTGAGCTTGTTCACGAGTTATTTAATTAACGTATTCTTTTCCTCTACTAAGTAAAACCATAAATATCCTTCTCAAAAAAAAAAAAAAAAAAAAAAGCGATAGTAAAACCATAATATAGTTTTTTTTTTTTTTTTTTTACAAATCTATGAAATTTTCCCATGAATGGATTTTTTCTTAATTTGATGTCAAATGTACATATATACAAACTTGCATAATCCAATTTTAAGTCTATATAAGTACTTTCTACAGAAAAAAAAAAGTTTATTAAAGTAAATTTTAGACAAGTGTGTGTATTAAATCAAGCTTCATGTTCACAAACTATTTATGAACACATTATTATGTTCGAATTTAGTTTGTTTAATATTCAAACATAAACTTAGATTTGAGCTTGGCTTGTTTGCCAAACAAACGTTTTGTTGAGTTGAGCTCAAGAACAGTTTCACTTGCAGAGTTTAAAAAAAAAATCCACAATTGTCATGTACTAAATTGTTATAAGTTGTTATTAGTAGATTAAAAAAAAAAAAATTAGTGATCGATTTAGATGAGACCAATAAAAATGTGTCAACTTAACTATACTGAAAATTGTTATGTTTGAAATTATTAACAATGTGTCAAGTTATTATTGGTAGGTAAAAAAATTATTTAGTGGTAAGTATTAAATATTGTTATGTTTGAAAATATCAATATGACAAATTCTTACTCTCAAATAAAAAAATTAAATGATAAATCTAAATGAGAACCAGTTAAAAAAATACTTGATTATTATAAAAGAGTAATCTTTCATTCACCAAATTTAAGTGATAAACTTAGATGGTAGATCGTTATTGATTCTAATTTAAGCTCAGATCGTTATTGATTCTAATTTAAACTTAACACTAATATCACATTTTTATCCATCACTAATAATTTACTATCTAAAATATATCATAAAATTATTGTATATAGCATTTCTCGTTACAAAGAATATTAGAAAAAATTAAACTTAGTAGCTAAATTTGACAGCACTCACATCAACTATAGTAAATCTAAGGTGAATGCTATTAGACGTTGGGGGTGTATTAGTCCCACTGACTTCTACTTTTAATGGTTGGATTAGACTTTTTTGGTATGTACGGTCACTGCTCCATTTCGAATCATACTAGAATATTTTAACAATAACATTAATATCACACATTTTTATATATAATTTTATCACAATTATTTTTTGTGGTAGACTATAATTAGTCACGGTCGCCATACCTGCCGCTCACAATCGACCAAAGATTTATTTCGCCAAAGCCATTTTTTCTATAACAATCAGAACCTGTCATGTCACTTCGAAGTGACTGTAGTGTTGAAAGAACCAGCTTATAAAGGAAAAAATAATTGGAGATTTTGCGTAGTCCCAGTAACTTTTTTTGGATTACAGCTAAGGGTGACAGATAACCATCCAAACCGAATCCGAAGAACTAGCATGTGATGAGTAATTTAAGAGATATCATTAATCACACTTATTATTTGTTAGAGATTTATTTATTTTATTGAAATTAATTTTTTTTAAAATATTATAAATAATGATAAAAATTAACTAAAATAATATAATGAGATTCATCAATAATATCAAAAAGTACAATAAGACTTATAAATAGTAGTAAAAATAAGTTAAATAGTCAAATAAATTAGCAAATTTTATCATGCCAAACGCACACTTAATTTTATAATTTTTTGACTTTTTTGATTGTAAGTGTCAACATTTTCTGCTTTATGTAACTCTCTACTTTATGTTGGTCACTCACAATTGTATAAGTTAACAAGTCTTAAAATTAAGTGTGAGAATAATTAGTTCATATGATATATGACATAAGAAGAATGATAAAACACACAATATTTTTCCCAATATATTTCACAATTGTTTAGTTTTTTTTTTCTTTTTTTTTTGGTAATTTGATAATTGTGGGTAATAGGGGATTTGAATCCAAATGTTAGAAACATTAAGAGGTAGCAATTGAGATACAGAGCTCTTTAACTCACATTTATTAAGTTCTACAATGGTTATTAATTTTGGTTTAGGTCTTTACCAATATCACTTCATGGGTTATCATTTACAACTCATCACCTTGTAAAAAAATTTGTGAAAAAAAAAAAAAAAAAACCTGTGACATACTTAATATGATAAATAAAGTTTAGAGATACAAAAAATTTAACTTGTGCTAATGTGGCCGATTATTAATAGTAAGTAAAAAGTGATATATATTAGTGAGCCTAAAAGATAGCTAGCTCATGCTTGCAAACTCAACATATATATATATATATAATAAATGATTTTGTATACAAGTTTTGGAAAACCAGTCAAGCTGCTATTAATTCGTACACGAGTACATGGTGAAGGTGTCAATGGCATATATATATATATATATATATATGAAATAAATGATTTTGTACTCAAGTTTTGGAAAACCAGTGAAGTAGCTATTAATTCGTACATGAGTCCATGGTGAAGATGTCAATGGCGCTATGCATGTAAACAGTAAACAGTGAGGGGACCAACCAGTCGAACCGTTTCTGTTTGCCACCCGTCTTATTTACGCAACGTACTGGTGAATTATGGGGAGCAAAGAATTAAAGATCGAAGGCTTGGTGTCATAAACTCATAAGTTCATAACAACTTGAAAGCTATGTTTCATTCAATTTATTTGACTCCTAATTAACTTTCCTTTGAGTTCATATTCATGAAAACGAAAACTTTTGCTTGTATAATTGTACGGATTGACAGTATTCACTGTCGTATTTTATAAAAAAAAAAATCCATTGTCTTATGACATTTCACATCACCTTTATATTCTCTATGTATATCTTAAGTCAGTCCAACTCATTAAATGATTCTGTCCAAAAATAACTTGTATGTTTAGTTAAGACTTTAAGAGCAATCATATTAGTTGATGCAATTTTTTTTTTTTATTTTACATATTTAAAATCTATTTTTTCTATTTTACACAATCACTATCATTCAACTACTCAACTACCATCATCAAGCCACACAACAATCCAGCCACCATCCCATTCAACCAAGCTACTATCAATAAAATTCACATATCCATTCAACCAAGCCACCATCATCAACCTACCCAAATCTAAAGATCCAAAAACCCATTTATCAAAAAGACTAAGGGACAGCGGTGAAGGTTTGAGAGGGTGAGGGACGGTGATGACCTGAGCAACAACGAGCGACGGCCTAAGCAATAACGAGATCGACACCTACGGCCTGAGCAACAAGATCGAACCCATTGATCAAACAACAAGATTGACGCATGAGCAACAAGATTGAGTGACGCCGGCCTGAGCACTGAGCACTGATCGACGCCTCCAAAGCTTGAGTTAGAGATCGACGCCAAAATTATTAAAATATTAAATGCACCTGTTACAATAATCATGCATATATAAACGGTTACTGTAACAAATGTGCATAAATGCACAATTTTACACCCACTAATATAGGTGTTTTTTCTCAAAATGTGTAAAATAAGTACATTTTTCTATTTTGCACAACTTTGCATCAATTGATGCAGTTGCTCTAAGAAGGTCAAAATTAAAGTGATGAAAGATATGAAAATCATAGAATAATAAGATGAAAGAAAAGGTTGGTTTTGTTAGAGAAAATAGAAAATAAATATAATTTTTCATTGGCTTGGTTGGAAAAAAGAAAGGGGATAAATTTTAATTATTATACTATTATTACATAAGAAATAATCATTTTATTATTATATAATAAAAATATAAATTATAAAATTAGTAAATATGATATCGTATAAAAATACATATTACATTTATTATTTTATTTTATTTTCTCAATTCATCTATTTTCTATAAGTAAAAAAAAAAAAAAATTGACTAACTAAATTTGTTAAAATCACACCTAATAAACAAATTAAAAAGATGGGCAAAGTTGTAAATGTGCATTTCTTTTTCTTAACGGGGGAGCTTTCTCCAATGTTTTCTCTCCGTTTAATAAACAAATTCATAGATGGGGCAAAATTGTAAATTTGCACTCTATTTCTATCGGGGGAGTTTTCTCCAATATTTTCTCTCCGTTTTGAAGGTGTGGGAAAAAAATTTGGTCCACAAAGAAATTAGTCAAAATAGCCACTCCCACCTCTTTCTTTTTGTTGAGTTTTCTTTGGTAGCAAACAGAGGAAAATGGTAATCACCCAAACCATTCTCTCCTCATTTTTTCACCCTCTCCTTTCTCACTCCAATCAAATAGATTCTTTAAAAAAATGGAAACTTGATCTATCTACACAATGAAAATAATTGTAAATGTCGTATACTATGATTTTATGTAATAAAATGAGTTATTATTGTAGTTTTATGATATATATATATATATATATATAAAGGATGATTAAAATATCTAATTTAGCAATTGCAGCTTGGGGTTGATAGAATATATTTTATTACTTTTTAGGGGTTTTAAGAAAAAATAAGTTAGTGAGTTTGGCTATAGTTTTTTTTTTTTTTTTTTCTCAATTTTACTTCAAATAATCTGAATTCCATCTTTTTCGAAATAAGCTATTTTTTAGTTTTTTATCTCACATTATGCAAATAAGGTACTAGAAATAAATTGTTTCCGTACAAACAAAACCAAAATATGTGAACAAATAACTTTAGGTATGAGACTTCTCAAAGATTTCAAGCTTGATGATGCTATTGAGATAAGAACCCTAAAAACACCATTGCCATTTAATCTGGTGGATATGAAGAATTTTGTCCAAAAGTTTTTGTAAGCTAGGTTGAAATCTTGGACTTATCCAAGTCAATGACCGGTCTATTGAGATAAGAACCCCAAAAACACCATTGCCGTTTAATCTGGTGGATATGAAGAATTTTGTCCAAAAGTTTTTGTAAGCTAGGTTGAAATCTTGGACTTATCCAAGTCAATGACCGGTCATTGTGAAATGTGAAGCAAGTAGATATTCTATAGAAGATTAACCAATTGAAGATTATTTGGCCCAAATACTATTTCTCTGTTCTTCAATATTTGGAAATTTAGCTCTCTCCGTTTTGTTCATAATTAGTTTTTTTTTTCTTCTTCTTTTACAACAGAGAACTTTGCCCTCCTTGTTCTTTGGCTATTGAACATGTGTCGAACTAGGTACTTTTATGTATTTAGTTGTTTTATTATCTAGGGCAAATTTCTTTTTCAAATTTTCAGATTCTAGGATTATACGAGTCCAAATCTTTTGTCCTATTCTTCCTGTTCCACTATATACTCCACAAATAAAAACATGTTACATATCTATCTATTTAATTAAATGCTAAATTTATACCTTATATTATTTCAATTTCCTAAAATAAATAAATAAATAACCCATCATATTTAGGTAATTGAAATAATAGAAGACATAAATTTAACATTTAATTAAATAGATGAACATGTAGCATGTTTTCATTTGTGAAGTAAATAGTGGAGCAGGAAGAGTGGGACAAATAATTTGGACTCAGGTTATACATCATGTATTGTTGCCTTGGCAGTTTCAAAAGTTGGTATACCAGTGGGTCGTTAATGGTGACTTTTATAGCATGAACTTTTATCTTGAAGTTGCAGCTAAGAGACCAAAAGAAAGAAATACATACTGCTTTGCTTTCAAGACAATTTTTCAAAACAACACTGCTCTCTTTTCCTCTCTTTATGTTGCTGATCCTACGACTTCATTGTTCTTTTAAGCACATGTAATAAAAAAAATGGTTTGCACCATTCATTTTCTTTAAATGTTATATTGCTTAAGAAGCCTGATATTGTAAAACAATTAGACCCTTAGGTGTGCTTGGGTTTTCAAGAATTTTGTAGTTTAATTGGTTTTGACACCTTCTAATATTTCCAATTGAAATATCTATAGTTCAAATTCTCATTCTCCTTCCCTAACTATCAACTTATAAAAAATATCGGGTTTTAATCCTCCTTTCTCATTGTTACCAACTCACCTTCAAATACCATTGTAATTATCAAATTCTTATATATCAATATATCTCATGTAATTTAAGGCTTATCATATTACATTTTTTTATATGTTTATATATACATTTCAATTTGTAAATTATAACAATATAGTAGTAAAAATTTAATTATTTAGACTATCATCCCAACCTCACTACTTCATCCTATCATATAATTAGTAGTGTACGGCAAGTTTTATCTTTTATCTTTTTATCTTTTTTCTTTTTTTTAAATTATAGTTTCACACTCCAATATTCATATTCCGTACATATCACTCACAACAAAGCATGGAAATCAAGTGTACATATTTTTTAACTGATGTCCAAACTTAGCTAGGGAATGTGCACAGAGTGTGAAACAATCTTGATAAATAAAAAATGATCGGGTAGGGCAGGAAATATAACAGGTAATTTCATAAATATTTTTTTATTAAAAAAAGAAAAGAAAAAAAAAGGTGTGCTTTCTAATGGTCATGGGACCTAGAAAGATTTTTCTTGAGATTACGATACCTAATGCGGGTTCACAAGCGAAAGAATTATTAAGTGTACGTTAGGCCCATATAATATTGTGATTGATGTGATATACTGATTATAACTTCTGAAAGCTCCATGCGTACTGGATAATGAAAAATACAAAATGACCACCTAGCAAAAAAAAAGAAAAATACAAAATGACAGTGGGATATGGTACAGGTGCTCCCCAGTTGGTTTTTTTTTTGGACCCAGACTGTTGTCTCAAAAGGAAAATCTTTTTTTTTTTTTTTTTTAACCAAAAAAAAAAAACTTGAATTCTACCCTTTAGTTGGGGTGCTTTTCAGCAAAAGAATTACATATATTGGGCTCAACTAAGTCTATCACCTATATATTTGTTTCAGTTGTGGTGCCTAGCTTTCCAGAGTTCAAAAGTATCAGAGGCCCAATAATTCGAGAGTTCAAATTTCTGGTCTTTTCCTATGCTATATTGCCAACCAAGCAGGTGCAAGCCTTGCTAAGAGGCATTGGGGAAGACAGATGAAACAGAAAGCACTTATCGTCTGCAATGAGAATCTTAAAATTTTAATATTATGATCAAGTGTAATTGAAATTATTTGTTAGGGTACCACTAGATATGATCAAGTTTAATTGAAATCAAAGAAAGTAATTGCGGTGGAACTGATTTTGTTTGTAAAGATAGATGAGGAAGCAGCAAGCGTGTTGCTTTAAGACAACCAAATGTCCAGCAGCTATGTAAACAAGCCAAACCGAGTATGAAAAGTTTAGAAATGTCCATTTAATTTTGTTTTTAATGCGAACTGATTTCGAGCTCATTGCTGCAATCTCTTTTACTTCATTTCATAATCCATCTCTGTATAGAAGCATCATTGGAGTCTTTCAATATTACCAAATTGATTACACATTCAAGATGTATTCGAGAGCTCAAACTTGCTTATGAGTTACTTGATTAATCAATTCTTTTCCCATATATAGTAAATACAACTATAATTTTTCCACATTTACAAATATATGCTAATAAGTAATAACTAGAATGTAGTTGCTTATAAAATAATGTAGTTGAAATTATATTATTTGAATTAATTTGATAGAATAATTTTTATTTATGAACTTATAAGAATTAGATTCATCAACTTGTATTGTTAAAAAATTACATATAATTTTACTACAAAATGAATTATTTATACAATCAATTAATTATAAATAATAATTTAATATCTTTTAATTTTATTAATAAACTTACATAATTCAATCTCAACTCTATATAAGATTATAAGTATATTTTAAATATTTATACATATTTACAATATATACACACGCTTTAATTGAGCCTCATAATCTCGAGCTTGTTTACAAGCACGTAATATGTTTAAGCCCAGCTTCTTTAATAATTAAACGCAAACTTAGGCTGAAACTTGGGGTTTCTAAAAAAAAGAATATAAACAAGTCAAATCTGAAATAAACAATTTAATTCATTTACACTCATCCATGAGAATTTGTCCATATATGTCCATGAGAATTTGTCCATATATGTCAAGTAGTATTTATTACACACTTGTGGCACACAATTTTACGTGCAAAAATATGTGCAACAAGGTGTGAAACAAGGTATTTTTCATATATGCCACCCAGCTGGGGCATGCAGAATATAATATTTGAAGGTGTACTGTATAGTGACTTCATTAAAATAGCCCAATAACACAAGGTAAAATAATGTACCCAGCAACTAAACTGGGCTTTGCTAAGAACTTTTCTTTCTCTAGGCCGATCACTCCTAGAAAGAAGGATTTGTTTTTGGACCTTTGGGCTGTCTGTATTTTGTTTATCTTATTTGGAAATTAGTCTCGAGTCTTGACTTATTACCCAAAAAAGAGAAAGTGCTAATGAAATGGATTGGCAGACATTGAGAATCAAAGCCGGGCACCTTAGTTTCTTTGCAGTTTACTTGGCGTGATTGCTGGAAACTCGAATCTGCTTTTCGACTCTTTCTTCTATTTGGCAGGGTATGCAAATTTGATGTTTCTTTTAGTTATGAAAAAATCAAAAGATTTTGATTGACTTTCTCAAAGAAAAAAGATTGTAATTGATTTTGAACTGTCATATGCTCATTAACTGAAAGAAGGGGCACGTTGCATTGGCACAGTGCCAGCTGAGGATGTAGACATCTAGCGAAACCCAGTTATACATTAATAAGAATTCGATGAATTACATATTCTCTTCAATGCTACTAAAACATGAAGCCCACATACCTAAGGGGTGAAAAGAATTAACAGTACAAAGAATCAGCACAGAAATAAAAACAGAAAACATATCAAGCATATATGCACATCAGAGGCCTGCGGAAACTAATCCATGCAATGTGACAATGCCAATTACTATATTTTGATTATCTATGACGGGCAAAAATTGTACAGGGGATGGTGGCGCTTCCATCTTCTTCATGGCATCCACTGCCATCGCATCTGGACTGATGGTTCTTGGCTTCCTGATATATAAACAAAAAGGTTGTTAGCAATTTGTAGTTTGTCTTTATCACTCTCCATCTGAGTCTTCCTAGATGTGTGTTTGTGTGTGAGAGAGATAATGTATCTTCTCCCAAAGAATGCTCAACCATTTCGTCAAGATTTTTTAATCAAGAGTAGTTTCCAAAAGGATTCAAATATATCTTTTTAGTCTCCAATCACAATTGGCCAAAATTGACAAATTTAATGAGCAATAAGAAACATCCAAAAAATTAAGCAATATTAAAAAAAAATTAAAAAAATAGAAGCTACAAATCACAGTAAAATCTATTCACAATGCCTACTGACTGTTAAGCAGCTTTAAATTTTTAAAAGAATTGTTAGCCGGCTCATAACTGGTGGTTGCAATATTGACAATATATAGATATAAGAAGCTAAATTTATTTTCCTTACGTTACCTGTTGCACATTTCTCCCACTGTTAGCTTAAAAATGCCTTCTCCACTAGCCTTAAGTGTGCGCCGTAGATCACCATCAGTAAATGTACCAATCAGGTGATACTCTTCATCTATGACAAGAAGGCACCCACACCCTTTACTCGTTAGCTCCACTAACTGGTCCATTATTAGATCTCCTTCCCTGCAAACTGGAAGCTCTTCTTGCTTCTTCATAACATCTTTTACCTGCACCATCATATAAGCCATACCCATCAATATGCAAGTCCAGTATTCCTTACAGGTTTAAAGCCTAAAACAATAAAATAGTAACAACTTGTACAGATTTACTAGAATATCCAAAGAAGAAATTCAAGCCAGCTTGCCATAAACACAAACAATGCAAGTATGCAACCATCTTCTACCATCAGCAGCCAGCTTCAAAAAGCCCACCTCCCCACACAGGCACCCATCACTACCAAACCAAGCCAATGCTAACCCAAACCACCACCATCAACAGTGTCCACCACTTCAACCACCATCACATTCACGTCGACAAGGTGTGTGCTCTGCCTAATAGTAACTACTACCAGACAAATGTTACTCATTACCGCATATCAGATGAATATGTCAACTTTCATCCTTCCTAGATTCATTTAGGCTAAGGAGGATAGGAAAGTAAGAGAAAAGAAAATGTGAGGTTTAAAAGGGGAAAAAAAGAAGATGAAAGAAGAGATTAATATTTTCCATAACAAGTGTTTAAGAGGAAGGATATAAAAGTGGAAAGAAAACAAAGCATCTTGTATTAAATTACTCCTTGTATTGAATTGTTTTAATGAAATGGTATCAAATCACCTATGTAACACATTTCCTCTCCTATTTTTCTCACATTTTGGGAAGATTAGAAATGGTGGACTTGACAGAAAATAAGCTCTCCTTTTTTTTCCTTCTTTCCACATTTCTACTCTACCAAACAAAAAGAAAATACCAATCCATCATTCATTTTCTGTCTACCATTTTTTTAAAACACATTCCAGAATCCCCACCAAGGTTTTTACTTATAAAAAAAAAAAGAATCCCCACCAAGGTTTAATTTCCCAAAGCCAACAAAGCCAAAATTGCAACCAGAAAATTCAACCCAGCCTTAACAGAATTATCACAATTACCCAAATCAAAGCCAATTGATAACTCATTTCATCAAAAACAATCCAACAAAATATAATACCCAATCATTAACAACCACCACCGGGCCCTAATCCCAAATTTTGGGGTTATCTTTGAGATGCCCCAACATGTATCTGTAGTAGATCCATTTATAACAAAGTAACTTAAAATTTTACAATGGCATTAACCTATTGCAAGTCTGCAACCCAACCCTCCATTTTTTACAAACTTGGGACCGACACTGAACAAAATATATGACCCTAAAAACACACAAGCAGAGTTAAATACCCAATGATTAACAATTCAAAATCAGCATCATATGGGAAAAACCAATTAAATCTACGCTAAATGAATTGAATACTCATATTGTCTAAAACAATCCATAATTAAAATCAAACAAACCAAAATCAAGCTATTAAGAAATGGTGAATTTATTCATAAGGCCATAATTCTAACATCGTCAAAATCAATCCAACAAATACTAATACGCAAACACTCACGTATAAAATAAATATTTGCAAAAAATTGAAAAAGTAGATTGATATGAAAACCCTAACTAACTAACTAACCTGACCTTGAAAATGAGAGACTTGCCGATCCGGCCGGCGGGGTGATTCGCAGCGTACTCTTCCTTGGTCAAGTTCCTCGCCGCCATGAGCGCAATAGCGACGGTATCACCGAAAACCATCTGGATCGCCGTGGAAGTGACCGGAGCGAGATCAAAGGGGCACAATTCTCGCTCCAGAGGCAAATGCACGTTCATGTCACACACGGCAGCGAGCGCATTGCCCTGAATCGAGGTGAGGGAGATCAGGTACGCGCCTTTTGCGCGAACGCAAGGGACGAGGCGTAGGAGCTCGTCGGTGTTGCCGGACTTGCTGAAGAGGACGACGACGTCGGAGGAGGAGAGAATGCCGATGTCGCCGTGGAGGGCGTCGACGGGGGAGAGGAAGGCGGAGCGGATGCTGAGGGAGACGAGGGTCTGGGAGATCTTGTTGGCGACGAAGCCGGACTTGCCGACGCCGGAGAAGAAGATGGTGCCGGAGGAAGAGAGGAGGGTGCGAGTGAAGGCTAGGGTTTGCGGGAGAGAGAGGTTTTGGAAGAAGAAGTTGAGGTGGCTTTGTTGAGATTTGAAGAGATCCAGGAGGGTAGTTTCGTCAATTTTAGAGTCTGATGATGATGAAGAAGAAGATGATAGATAATGTGGAAGAGAACCCATTTTTGTTTGGATGAGAAACGAGAGAGAGAGAGAAGTGGTTTTGTATTGATATATATATATATATATATATTTTTTTGATTTTGGGTTTGTTTGGTTTTCGCGGTATGAGGGAGTGTCGGTGGAAGGGGTCAATTATATTTATATTTATATTTATATTTGTGTTGAGAGAATGGAGAGTTAAGGCATGGGTGACTCATGGCTGTGCTTTACAGTGTGTTTTGTTCTGGCAAAGCACATGCCGACATGCACACACACACCAGAACGGACGGTGCTTTGTGGATTGACAGTAAAAACTATATACCAACGAGGCAAAACAAGGGAAAAATGGGCCGTTTTTCCTTAATTTACAGCAAATTATGTAGCAAAATAGTTTTATTTGTGCAATTTAACACCATTTTAAGAACAATTTTGTTAATCAGTATGTTTTTAAAACTATTTAGAAAACTAGCATCTTGAGTCTAAAAGACTCAAGTTCATTGTAAAAATCTCTCGAGTTCTAAGCTGAGGTGGAGCAAATTATCCACATAGAACTCGAGTTCTATAGAGTTGTAAGAAAAAATGTACATGCTACAAAATAAAGAAACATATAAACTACAGAAGGAGTCAAAAGGAAGAAGAATTTGACCGAAGAAGAAGAAGAACCTCAACAACCAAACCCATTTCTCAGAAGGAAAATTTTGGTTAATAGTATATGTAGGGGTATTGGGTCCAAAAGCTCATTTTCTATGTATATAATGGGCTTAAGGCCCAAGCCGAAGACTGGAAAGCATCCGAGGAGGGGTAAATATTATCAAAGGAGTTCATGTTAGTGAAGGACGAGATCAGTTTTGGTCATAATGGCATAAAAGGGTAGGTCGAGGACAAATGTCACCTCGGCTAACCAAAGCCGAGATCTTAATAGGTGGTTTGCCGTCCAAAGGTATGTTCCAAGAAATTCTGCTGGCACAGATAAGCATTGCAGAAACCAAGTACAAAAAGGAGTCCTAAAATATCTACGGAGAAAGTTTCTACCACCGCATTAATTACTCTGCAGCTAACTCTTTGGCTGGATTAATGTAGAAGTGATACCTAAACAGTGACTTTCAACCTTACAACTACTACCTAAAGACTTTAGGAAGATGCTGATGGGACAAGTATCAAGACTAACCATCTGGCCTGCACGTGGAAGGTGGAGGTGAAAAGAGAAAAGAGTATAAAAGAAGAAGGAAGTAATGAGAGAAAGGGATCGAAAATTTGTAAGAGAAAGCGATATAGCAGCTTAAACCATATCTGTAACCATTTCCAATCAATATATACTAGAACATACCTCCTCGGATTGTACTGAGGACAAATTTACTTAGATAACTCTAGTCTATTTCTGTTTGATTATCTTTTAAATCTCATTCTGACTGTTGTCCCATTCATTAGAGCCTAGTTTTCCAACCCACTCTCTACAAATTCATTGTATTAGGCTTGGATCCAATCATACCTTAGGTCAAGATCCAAAAACTCATCCTTACAATTGGCGCCGTCTGTGGGAAGAACTTGTGTGATAGTGAGTGCAACTGTTAACTATGGTAGGATCAGGTCCCCATCATTAAGAGTCCACGGGTCCCAACGACAAGATGATTTCCTTAATCTTGAACACAGGAAAGATCGAGAGGGTAGCGTGCATACTACACATACAAGTAGAAGCCACTCTCATGTTGGAAGTCACATCTCTCAAGAACAGAATAACAGAGCCATGCAACTCGAAATTGACCATTTAAAGAGGAATTTTTGCACCATGCACGGCAAAAGTGAACCCCCTCCAACTCTAACGTTTCCTCTGATGATGGAAAAAATGCTAGTTACAGACGAAAGTCAAGAACCCCACCTAGCGAGTCTTTCTCCTACAATGAGGAGCGCCATCATAAACGTAGGAATAAGAGCCTATCTCGCAAAGGCCTGGGAAATGACGCTATGAGCAAGGCGTTGAACCTGATTTCCAAATCACCCTTTACGCACAAGATTGAAAGGGCAAGACTTCCTCGGCGATTCAATTAGCCAACGTTCACCATTTACGATGGTTGAATGGACCCTATGGAACATGTAAGCCATTTTAACCAGAGAATAGCCGTCCATTCTAAGAACGAGGCCTTGATGTGTAAGGTGCTCTCATCCAGTCTGGGACCCGTGGCGATGAGATGGTTTGATGGCCTGGGGGTTGGGGGCTATTTCCATAAGTTCCTTTAAGGGGCTCACCCAAGCATTTGGCTCTCGTTTTATTACTTGTAGTAGGGTTCCTCGGCCCTTGGATTCCCTACTACCCTTATCCATGCGAGAGGGGGAAACCCTGAAAACATACTCGGATAGATACTAGGAGATGTTCAATGAGATAGATGGTGATTTTGATGGCATGGCTATCAGTACTTTCAAGGTTAGCCTCCTAGCCAAGCACGATTTAAGGAAGTCTTTGACGGGAAAGCCTGTCACCAGTGCGCGCCAACTCATGGACCGAATTGACAAGTATAAGAGGGTTGAAGAAGACCAGTAGTAGGGGAAAGGTAAGGCTAAGGTTATCTCTCAAGAGATGAGGGATTTCAGGTCGGACCGATACAATAACAACTAACCTCGGAGGGACTTTGCTGTGCAGTCAGGGCCTGCTAGTACTCAGGTGGTTAATGTGGTGTTTCAAGAACCGGTGCATCAGGTTTTAGAGAAGATTAAGAATGAGTCGTTCTTTAAATGGCTAAACAAGATGGTAGGAAGCCCCTTGAGGTGCAATAAAAGCCTTTATTGCTAATACCACCAGGACTAAAGGCACACCACAGAGGACTATAGAAATTTGTGGGATCATCTGGACCAACTGGTCCGAGAAGGAAAATTGAAGCAGTTTTTGCATCATTCCAGTGGCTAGCAGGGCCAGGCAAATTCAGAACCCCGGAGAGATGCTTCTTCAAGACTTCCCTTAGGCATGATAAATGTCATTTTTGCTACTCTAGAGAGGACTAGTTCCTATCCCTCCAAAGTGATGTCTGTGGCTCAACTGTCCGCCAAGAACACTAATCCAGAGCCAAAAAGGGCTAGAGTGGATATCCAACTAACACTAAGTTTTTTGGACAAGGATAAGATTGGAACCATACAGCCTCATAATAATGCTTTGATGGTCACACTTAGGATTGAGGAGATATGACGTGAAGAGGGTGATGGTGGACCAAGGCAGTGGCGTTGAGATTATGTGTCCCGACTTGTACAGGGCGCTGAACTTGAAACCCGAGGACTTAACAGCCTACAATTCTCTTTTGGTGAGTTTTGATGGAAAGGTTGTCATTCCTATGGTTCAGATTAAACTACCCATGCAGGCTGGCTCAGAAGCTGTAGAGGTGGACTTCATCATGTTGGACGCTTATTCCCCCTACAAGGCCATTATAGCCAAACCTTGTCTTCATGCCCTGGGAGTTGTCTCTTCTACTCTGCATCAGAAGGTGAAATATCTATCGGGTGGCCAGATTGAAGAGATTGTTGGGAGTCAATCCACGGCTAGGTAGTGCCTAGTGGCTACCATATTACATCAGCTTGAAGCTAAGTCCTGAAAAGGGCATATAACAATTAAAAGCTCCGATGTTGCCTGTCAATGGATCAGTCGATAAGGCGAAATGTGAAAATTTAAAGACGGTTGTTGTTGGTGATGATCCGAAGAAATTCTTTCAGGTCGGAGCTTAGTTGTCTCCTTAAGAGAAGGAAGAGCTAATAGAATTTCTTAGGAGAAATGTTGACATGTTCGCATGGAACGCCTACGAAGCCCTAGGAATGGATCCGAGCTTTATCTGTCATCATTTAAATGTTAATCCATCTATCACCCCCAAGAAGCAGTCACCTTGGCGCTCCTCTAAGGATCATTCTGATGCTGTCAAAGACGAGGTGGTGAAGCTTAAGCTGGCAAGGGCTATCAAGAAGGTATTCTACCCTGAGTGGCTAGCCAATACTGTGGTGGTGAAAAAGAAGAATGGGAAGTGACGAGTGTGTGTGGTCATAGATCTAAATAAGGCTTGCCCAAAAAATCCCTTCTCTATGCCTAGAATAGACCAGCTGGTGGATGCAACTGTAGGCCATCCTCGGATAATCTTCTTAGATGCCTTTCAAGGATACCACCAGATACCATTAGCCTTGGGCGATCAGGAAAAAACAGCTTTTGTCACTCCCACTACAAAGTGATGCCATTTTGTTTGAAAAATGCAGGGTCTACCTGTCAAATGATGATGACTAGGATGTTTGAACCACAGTTGGGTAAGAGTATTGATATCTATATAGATGATATGGTAGTGAAGAGTAAGGTAGTGTCCGAGCTTATAGGAGATATCAAGAACATTTTTGAAATTCTGAGGAAACACAAGTTGCGCCTTAATACTTCCAAATGCTCTTTTGGTGTAGGGTCAGGTAAGTTTCTGGGCTACATGGTAACTCACGAGGAATTGAGGTTAACTCTGATCAGATTAAGGCAATAAACAGTTTACAACCACCTCGGAATCCCAAGGAAGTCCAAAAGCTAATCGGAATAACTGCTGCCTTGAATTGGTTTATCTTTCAGTCAGCGAATAGATGCAGACCTTTCTTTCTATTAATGAATAAGTGGAAGGAATTTGAGTGGATTGAGGAGTGTGCTTTGGCATTCCAATAGTATAAGGAATATCTCTCTTGGTTGCCTATTATGTCCAGTCTTGAGGTGGATGAAGTCCTATTTGCTTATATTGCTGTGGCCCCTCATGCTGTAAGCTTAATGTTAATACGAGTTTATAGCAGCACACAAAAGCCAGTTTATTATGTGAGCAAGTCACTACATGAAGTCGAGGTTCGTTATCTACCACTAGAGAAGGCCATTTTGGCGGTGGTGCATGCTACACATAAATTCCCCCATTACTTCCAGGCACACACAATTGTTGTCCTAACTCAGTTTCCACTCAGAACTCTACTCCGAAGTGCTGATTACATGGGGAGGATTGCTAAATGGGGCACGATCCTAGGAACTTTTGACATCAAATACATGCCTCGTACCTCTGTCAATGGTCAAGTCCTCGCAGATCTAGTAGTCGAGTTTGCTGAATCCCTATTGGTAGCAAAAGCAGAGAAGCGAGGCATGGATGGAAAATCAGTTGGCATGATCTCCCTATAAGATCCTTTATCCTGGAGAATATATGTTGATGGTGCAGTAAATCAGAAAGGGATCTGGAGTAGGGTTAGTTCTAGTATCTCCCGAGAAGATTACTATTGAGAAATCATTGAGACTGAACTTCTCGGCCACAAACAATGAGACTAAATATGAGACTCTATTGGTGGGAATGGCCATGGTGCAAAAAATGGGCGAAAAGGCAATAGAGATATTCTTGGATTCAAGGTTGGTCGTAGGCCAAGTTGGGGGGGGGGGGGGAATTAGAAGCCAGGGACGTGAGAATGAAAGAATATTTAGGTCAAGTTAAGCACCTGCAGTCAGGATTTGAATCTTTTAGCTTGTTACATATCCATAGAAGTGGAAACACATATGCAGATTCCCTGACTACTCTTGCCACATCCTCGACGTAAGATTTGCCTTGGGTCATACTTGTTGAGGACTTGTGCAAGCCTACTGTGGTGAAAGAAGATATAATCCAGATCTATCAAATCAAGGTAGGGCCGAGCTGGATGGATCCTATAGTGTTGTACCTCAAAGAGGATATCTTACCTAAGGAAAGGTCAGAAGCTGAAAAGGTGCGAAGAAAGGCTCTTTGATTTTGGCTGTCCGAGGACCAAAAATTGTATAATCGTTCCTTTTCTGGGCTGTACTTGCTGTGTATACATCCTAAAGCATCAAACTACATGAAGGGATTTGTGGGAGCCATACAGGAGGCAAATCTTTGTCTCATCGAGTCCTCACCCAGGGATACTGGTGGCCAAGAATGCAAAAGGAAGTACAAGAATACGTGAAGAAGTGTGACCAATGCTAAAGATTTGCACCAAATATCCACAAACTGGGAGAAATCCTTAATCCTCTGTCTAGCCCTTGGTCATTCGCTCAATGGGGCTTGGATATTGTAGGTCCGTTTCCTAAGGCCATATGGAATAAGAAGTACCTGCTGGTCGGCACAGATTACTTCACCAAGTGGGTTGGAACTGAACCATTGGCTAACATCAAGGACGTGGATGCCAAGAAATTTTTTTGGAAGAATATTGTAACTTGGTTTGGGGTCCTTTATACCCTTATCTCGGACAACAGCTTGTAGTTTAATAGCAAGGCCTTCCGAAGATACTGTTGTGACTTGGGGATTACAAATAGATATTCCACCTCGGCTTACCCCCAAGGGAATGGACAAGTCGAGACTATCAATAAAGTCATAGTGAATGGACTTAAGAAAATGTTGGATGATGCGAAAGGAAAATGGGTGAAAAAGTTGTCACACGTCCTTTGGACATATCGGACCACGCCTCATAAGTTAACAGGAGAGATACCGTTTTCAATGACGTATGGGGCCGAGGCCGTTATTCCTTTGGAGACTGGATTCCTAACGCTGAGGATGAGTTCTTTTACTCCGGGCAACAATGATAAGATGTTAGGGAAGAGCCTAGACTTAATTGAGAAACGAAGAGAAAATGCAATGGTCCAATTAGCCTATTATCAATACAAGCTCAAGTAAGGGTATGATGCCAATGTGAAGCTGAGACCACTAGCACCAGGAGATTTGGTGTTAAGAAAAGTTCTGGGTACTGTTAAGAACCCAGCCTGGAGAAAGCTGGGGCCTAATTGGGAAGGACCGTATTGCATCACTTCAGTGGTAGGAATAGGCGCATGTTATCTAGAAGATCTAGATGAAAATACTGTACTTCGTCCCTGGAATGTAAACAGTCTGAGAATGTATTATTATTAATGAAAGCAGTCTTTGCCATAGTTTTGGTTTATCATATTATTTATCATGCGTTCTACTATTTGTTGGATATCAAATAGAACCTTGGTCATGCTTGGCTCCCCGGACCACATACCTTAGGTAAATTGATATTCTATAACATCTATCTAAGTATTAAACAGAACCTTAGCTATGCTTGGCTCCTCGTACCACATACTTTGGGAAATTTAATACTTACTGACATCTATCTAAGTATTAAACAGAACCTTAGTTATGTCTGGATCCTCGGACTACATGCTTTGGGAAATTTAATACTTACTGACATCTATCTAAGTATTAAACAGAACTTTAGTTATGTCTAGCTCCTCGAACCACATGATTTGGGAAAATTAATACTTACTGACATATTTCTAAGTATTAAACAAAACCTCAGCTATGTTTGGCTCCTCGGACCACATACTTTGGGATATTTAATACTTACTGACATCTATCTAAGTATTAAACAGAACTTTAGCTATGTCTGGATCATCAGACTACATACTTTGGGAAATTTAATACTTACTGACATCTATCTAAGTATTAAACAGAACCTTAGCTATGTCTGAATTCTTGGGAAATTTAATATTTACTAACATCTATCTAAGTATTAAACAGAACCTTAGTTATGTCTAACTCCTTGGACGGTATGTTTTGGGAAAATTAATACTTACTGATATCTGTCTAAGTATCAAATAGAATCTTGGTCATGCCTGGATCCTCGAACTACATACCTTTGGTAAATTGATATCTTTTAATAATTTTCCTAAGTATCCAACAAAACCTTAGTCATGCTTGGATCCTCGGACCACATACCTTGGATAAATTAACGTTTCAAGCTATTCACAAAGGTGTCAAACAAAACATTATATCAGGATCCTATTGAGTATGTTAACACTTCCTATTGTTTATTTAAGTGTCTGATGGGGTCAGCCCTAATTAATGATGCAGATCTTCAATAAAGTGACATAGTTAATTGCATACTTGTAAGTGTCACTTAAAGCATTTGGAAGAATATCTGTGATCTGTTTCAGGTCTGATTATTGTATTCAGATCTTTTAACTTAGTAATGGGAAGAAGTTTAGCTAAAGTTTGGCATGAATTGGTGTCTTACCATTTGTATACATAAATGGAGTTATATCCAATTTCCATATTAGCTAAGTATTAAACAAGATAGAAACTATATCAACACTTATATGAGAATCATAGAAATAAGGAAAATGCTTATAACTTTCATTAACAAAAGCCTTGAAGCAAGGTAGATTGAATACAAAATGGCAACTTGGTTACAAATTATGAAAACCAAAATAGAAGTTGCTAGGCAAAAAAAAAAAAAAAAAAAAAAAAAAAAAAAAAAAAAAAAAAAAGGAAAAAGAAGAACTGTCTTAAATCCTACTTTTTTATTACAATTTTTCCCTGGGGAAAGGCCTTGGGTTGGTGGACTATAGCCTCCAAGGATTCTTGGTTTGGTCACTTAGAGTCACCCTTGGCAGGAATTGGGAGGCTTGCAAGAACAATCTCCATCTTGGATCCCTCTTTTTCCTTAAAAGAATCCCGGTTATCAACCGAGGGCTTGGTGACATCAAGGGCTACCTCCTTTTTCACCTCAGCTCTTTTTTCGTTCACCCTAAGCTGCTCGGCCACTTTTGGAGGGTTGCCAGAGGAGGGAGGGATCTTTTCAGTATTGCTCTTCTCTGGATTGGCCACCTCAGCAGTGATGTCTACTTTAGAGCTACTGGAGGAGGAGACACGAATGGCTGGTGAATAGTAGACACTTTCTGTCTTCTTGAGCACAAAAGAGGCCTCAACCCCAGCTTGGTTGAAAGCCTCATTCCATACCTGGAAACAATAAGTCTTGCATACCTTTGAGACCTCGGCCCTAAGGGCTTCCTCAGTCTCAGTCACCCCAATGTCATATCCTTGTTGCTTTGCCTCGTCCCTAGCCCGTTCTACTTCCTTCTTGGCCTTCTCCGCCTGATCCTTGGCCTTATAGACCTCTTCCAATTTCTTTTTCAGAGTGAGGATCTGTTTCTTGGAAGCGGCCAACTGGTCCTCGGCATTTCTAAGCAACACCCTCTGGCCTTCAGCTTTTCTTTCAACGCTGTCTAGAGCAGCTGCAACGCTTTTTCTTTCTCTCTCCTCCTCGATCAGCTTGGCCTTAAGATCTTGGACACTTTTTTCAGCAACGTGGAAGGCATCTATGGTTGCTATCCTCCTCCCCCCTTCCTCCTTCATCTTTCAATGGGAGTAGTTCACCATCTCTTCGGTCCCAAAGGTGGCTTGGATGGCCTAGAAAGGAAGATGAGTACAGTTTAAAAAAAAAAAAAAAGCACTTGCTTACCATGGCCAAGTCCCTCTTCAGTTCGAGGAAGACTTCGTGCTGCCTTATAGACCTGAGGTCAGCCATATCCTTGGGCAGTAGAAGGGATTGTTGCACTAAATCTGCCACATACCCAGCTGTGCCCTAGTGGAAGTCCCGGATAGAGGCATTACTAAGTAAGGGAGCCCCATCCAACTCAATGTGTGGGGCCCAAACTGGGGCTGCAGATCTGTGATCAGCCCTCCTCTCTACCTCGGTGGCTAACCTCGTTTGAAGGCCTCTCTGTTGCTTAGCCTCCCTTGGGGCTCAACTTCATGGGGGGGTGGGTTTTCTCTGCTTCTACCACCTTCTTGCATTTTTCTTCCATTTTTCTCTTATGGTCTACTGGATCAATTCGGGGAGGTTGGATGGGTGGAGGAGGGGGGAGCTTCGTTTGAGCAGCCTTCTCGGGAACATCTTTCCCAGGCTGAGACTCGAGCAACTCCTGGAGAGTTGACCTTTGTTTGCGTTGGATGCCCATATCGCCGGAGGTATTAGTAGCTTTTTGGTGAGGGCTGGATTGGGTTGAGGAAGGAAAGCTGAGGTAACCGGGAAGTGCTTCTGGAGACAAGATATCTAATTTATTCTCTGAATCGGGCACTTCTATTACTTCTTCTTTTTCTTCTTCCTCCTCTATGAAGGCAGGATGAGAAAAAAGTCCCTCCTCAGTTGTATGTTGGGGTGGCTAAGCGACTTTTGGAATGCCTTTTGGTATTGGACCAATGGCAAGTGTGCCCTCAAGGATTGGACCAGGAGCGAGGAACCCTAGAGTAGCTACACTGATCCTTTGTAGACACGGATCCCTTGCCTTGATTACATACTTCGGCGCCTAGAAGGCCTTAGAAATTGAAATGTAATCCAAGATCAGGTAAGTAGCCCTTAGTTGCCCGTTTGTGTGGACGAACACCTTGGCCTTCAGGATCTTATCCAAGCTTGCTTGATTCATAAGGCTGAAGTTGGGGATGACAGCGTTTCTATTTGCAAAACCATTGGGAAAGACAAAAAAGATATCATCAGTACAGAACAATACAAATTAAAAAAAATTTTAGGTACAAGTACAAAAAAGGAGAAAAGAAGAAAAGCACTGAAGAGGTAACTTTAAAATAACCATCCTAAGTCTAGAATCCCACCCGGTTTCCCTTCCCTCATCAGATAGGGAAGGCCATCATGCCACTCCCTTGATAGGATTAAAAAATCCTTTTTCAGGCCTTTGTTGGACTCAGGAAGGCATTAGATAAGCCAAACTTCAGGATACCTAGATTTTAGGTAGTACCCCTGCCCGGTTAAGTGGTGAAGATTGTATGTCCAGTTTATGTCGTGGTGGGTAAGGTTCAATCCCATTTTCTCATTGAGGGCATCTATACAACATAATATCCTAAACATATTGGGGGCACACTGAGTAAGAGCTAACCTATGGGCCCTAAGATAGTCTCTGGTAACAGTACCTGTAGGGATCCTCATCCTTCCTTCTATAAAGGTAATCATTGGGATTACTACTTCTCCCTGTTGCCTATCTTCATGCCATTGCCCCTCTTTACAGTACCTTATACCTACTTCAGGAGAGATCCTATATTGGGCCTTAAAATTCTCTATTCCTTCCTCGGAGTCTACCAAACTCTTGAATCTACCCATTTTTGGAAAGGTGGGGAGAAACTAAGAAGATTGAGAAAAGAAAATGGAGACGAGGAGGAAAGAATGCAAAAGAAAAGAAGAGTGTATAGAAAAATAAAGAGTAAAAGTTCAAGAAGACTTATAGAAAGAATAAAAGTGTCATCGGACAGGTCTTTGGTATTTGTAAGGGCTCGGCTGAGTTGGAAAAGTGTGCAAGTTCAAAGTATGTGCGCTAAAATGGAATGAATGCTAAAGTGAGATGAGAAGTTGATTTGAGAGGTATTTATATCAAGGAGGGAGTTAGAAGCAGGAAAATTCCCGCTCGGTACCCAACAAAAACATCAGCCATTGGATTTGCCTCACGCCGTAGAACATGGAGAACAGGAAGTCGTAAGAATTTAATAAAGGCACGTCTTGAATGCCAAAGCACCAGGAGCGTGCCTTGGGCAATTTAAAAGGCATCTTCACTAGCAGAGGTGGGATGCAAAGAGCACAGGGCAACTATAGTGACATCGAAATCCTCCTTTCTTCCCGAGGAGCTAGAAAGAAGAATCTCGAGGGGCTATTGTAGGGGTATTGGGCCCATAAGCTCATTATCTATGTACATAACGAGCCTAAGGCCCAAGCCGAAGACTGGAAGGCATCCGAGGAGGGTAAACATTATTAAGGGAGTCCGTGTTAGTAGAGGACGAGGTCAGTTTTGGTCATAATGGCACAAAAGGGTAAGCTGAGGAAAAATGTCACCTCGACTAACCAAAGCTGAGGTCCGAATAGGTGGTTTGCCGTCCAAGGTATGTTCTAGGAAGTTCTACTGGCACGGATAAGCATTGCAGAAACCAAGTACAAAGGGGAGTCCTAAAATATCTAAGGAGAAAGCTGCTACCATCGCATTAATTAATCTGCAGCTAACTCTCTGGCCGTATTAATGTGGAAGTGATACCTGAACAGTGGCTTTCAGCCTTACAGCTACTACCTAAAGACTTTAGGAAAGTGCTGATGGGACAAGTATTAATACTAACCATCTAGCCTGCACGTGGAGGGTGGAGGTGAAAAGAGAAAAGAGTATCAAAGAAGAAGGAAGTAATGAGAAAAGGGGATCATAAATTTGTAAGAGAAAGCGATATAGCAGCTTAAACCATATCTGTAACCGTTTCCAATCAATATATACTAGAACATACCTCCTCGAATTGTGCTGAGGACAAATTTACTTAGATAACTCTAGTCTATTTCTGTTTGATTATCTTTTAAACCCCATTCTAACTGTTGTCTCATTCATTAGAGCCTAGTTTTCTAACCCACTCTCTACAAATTCATTGTATTGGGTTTATTGGGCTTGGATCCAATCATACCTTGGGCTAGAATCCAAAAATGCATCCCTACAGTATATTTTTTGGAAAAAATCTGGTGAATAGCATGCAGTTGAAAGTATTTAGTAAGTTGTATTGTTTTTTGAAACTTGAGTTCCAACCCAAAATCGAGTTTCTCAAATACACTTGATGTGAATTTTTAAAAAAGAAAAAAAAAAGAAGAAGTGGAACTCAAGTTTAGTAAACTTGAGTTCCATGCTTTAAAAAAGTAAACCCGATGGAACTCAAAGGAAGCAAACACAAGTTCCGTTATTTTTTTTAAATGGAACTCGAGTTCCACTTTTTTTTTTTTTTTAATTCACATCAGGTCTAAATCGAGTTTGAGAAACTTGATTTTGGGTTGGAACTCGAGTTTCCCAAACCCGAGTTTCAAAAAACAGTCAAACTTACTAAATACTTTCAGCTGCATGCTATTTATCTAATATTTTTTTGAAAAAAATGCCGTTGAGCAAATTTTGCCCCTAAAAATAAAAAAAATACCCATTCCTCCAAACACAAATCAAAACTCAACCCCATGGTAGCTTTGATCTCGGAGCATGCATTGCTAGGTTTTGATGATGTAATTGAGCAAAGTTGATCTTCCTCTCTGTCCATGCATTGCTTGGTTTTTCTTTACTCTTCCTCTCCGTTGATCTTCCTCTCCATCCATTGCTGGGTTTTTCTTTGCTTTGTTTGTTGTCTTTCTTTGCTGCTCTATTTGTTGTGTTTATCGAACTCGAGTCTTAAAGACTCAAGTTCCATGTGTATGATTTTTCCACTTCAACGCTGCCAGCACATGGAACTTGAGTCTCTAAGACTCAAGTTGCTATAGTGAACTCGAGTTTAACAAACTCGAGATGCAAGTTTTCTAAATAGTTTGAAAATATTGTTAACTAACAAAATTGTTAGCAAAATGATGTTATTTTGCAAAAAAAATCCTAGCAAGATGTTTCTATTTTGAAACTATATAGCAAAATATTTATATTTTTAAAACTTGATTTTAACAAAATCGAGTTACAGCTGAAACTCAATATTAGCAATGTCGAGTTCTATGCATATTTTGCTACTTAAATTTTTTTTGAAAATTCAAGTGGAACTCGACATTGCTAATGTCAAGTTCCACTTAAAAATATACATAGAACTCGATTTTTAGGATATCAAGTTTTACACAGAACTCGATTTTGTAAAAATTGAGTTTAAAAAACAATGACATTTTGCTAAATAGTTTCAAAATAGTTACATTTTGCTACATAATTTGTAAGTTAGGGCAAATGCCCATTTTCCCCTACAAAGCAATGCCAATATACTTTCTAAAATTGGTTGGATTGGTGTAACTCTTAGAGATAACCCATAACCTTTGTTTTTTTTTGTTTTGTTTTTTTTTTTTTTTTTTTTATTATTATTATTATTTTATTATTATTATTATAAAGAAAGATAACTCATAACTTGCTATTGGATTACATGTGCCAATTTTCAATTTTCATACCTATCAATATTATTTACTATTTAATTCATAAACTCATCTTTTATGTATTATTTAAACTACAAAAATTTGCAATTAAATAATTAATCGATGATATAACTATTGATCTTTGGTTATCTTGAAATTTTGCTGGCATGAAGAATATACAAAAATAGTGTAATCCAACAGTAAATTTGTCAAATTTCACATCGAATTAAAAAAATATTGGATGATGTAATATTGCTTAAAGTTACATTGGGTATAATTTAAACCAAACTCTTTTAAAATATATTAATATTTTAATAAATATTTGTTTACAAACTTTGTTGTAGCTTAAAACTACAATTTTCATTAAAAAATTAACATGACTACATATTTTTAAAATCTAGCATTTGAATTGCATGTTTCTTTATACTCTTAACACATGTCAAATATTTACTATATGATTCATAAACTTCTTTTTAATACATAATTTTAAATTACAAAAACTTGTAATTTAAACAATTGATTGATGACATAACTATTGATCTTCAATTTTTTGGAAATTTTGCCAACATAGAGGATATAAGAAGAAAATGTAATCCAAATGTGGATTTTTCAAAATTTATATCTAATAAAAAGATATTGATTGAAGTTATAGCCTTGAGTTACAACAAAATTTTAGACTTAAAAAATGAAGAAGTAATAAACATAATTGTTGGCTTGTGTAGATGATCAACAAAAGTAATAAACACAATCTAAACAAATTGATACCTTTGATCTGGTGCAAATGATCATTATTTTTCACATGGCTTACTATTATTGACTCGTGTTTCTAAGCAGTTTGCCTACATGGCAGACTTGAAGCAAAAATTGTGTCAATTGTTATGGCATTAGACTTTTTTTATTAATAAAATGTACGAATTAAATCTTTCTACTAAAGAGTAAAGAGGATTTGGATTTCAAACCCTTAAATTTAATTTTGGATTTAATGTAATTTTTCTCCTAAATATAAGACAATTGTATTGGCCCTATTGGGTGATTATCACTATACCACAAGTAAATTATAGGATTTTTATTTTTTTGGTTACAAGTGAAGGGAGTCAGCCTCCACTAGAGGCCAAAGGAAAAAGGGACCAAATCCCTTTTTAGGTCAACAAAATTAAAAGTAACATTGGACACAACAGAATGTCACAACGATTTCACAACATTTCAAAATTAACATACCAACTCATATAGGTCACCACATTCTCTAATTTAAATTTCTTGGTATGTAATAAAATTGTTGTCCATACCAACTCACACATGAGCCACCACAATCTCCAATTTAAAATTTTTGGTATGCTAATGTAGGAATGTAATAAAATTGTTTTCCCTACTCCCTAGCATTACAGAGTTCATACCTACACATTTATAATTGTGGGGATAACCAATTTATATTAGGATCCTCTCTACATAAAATGGATCCAAAAAATTCACAATGGAAGTCCCAAGCAAGAACCCAAGTTAAAGTGGAGCTATTATGGACAAGTCATCACTGGGACTGGACTTGTTAAAAGTTAGAAAGCCTACTCATTGCACCAGAAACTAGGGTTGTTTAGTACCGGTGTTTAAACAATAGTTTTCAATGTTTAAATAATAATAACACTTCTAACACGTATTTTTATATACTCAAACACGTATTTTCACAACACTGAAAACTAAACACCAATACTAGAAATCTTCAACCAAATGGGAACTATTTGGACTAATCAAAGGTGCTCCAATGGTTAAGGTAGACGCAGAAGGACGAAAGGTATCTTGTGCTGGATAAAGAATCTATATTCTCATACATTGGCTGGAATGAGGTTTGGACATTTTTAAGGTCTTGTTTGAGAGCATCATAGGAAACTTCCCGTGTTAAGTCTAATAGCCCATGCTCCTCGGGGAGCCCGAGGACTCCTCTGGGTTATGCCCAATGCCAAAGCTAAATAGAGGAATCAACCCTGATGAAAATTGAGCTATTGAATTTAATTGCAGTAAAAACAATATCGAGAGAGAGAGAGAGAGAGCTGTTCAATCAAATAGTTTGTCGGGTGTTAGCTATTTCAATATAAGACAGTCAATCAAAGCTGCGAAATAACTGTTGCAACTTGCAAGCGTTTGTAGGTCCGCTTTATTAAGCTGCTTGTTGGGGAAAAGGGTTGCATATGCCAAACTTTTCCTGTCTCACAAACGCATCCCATGACATTACTAAAGAGTACAAACTAACTACCCCATGTCTTACATTCAACCACAGAAAGGTATGTGACATTAATTGGTGCTTTTTAAATTGTTATTTATATCAAATATATTCTATGGAGAAAAAAAGAAATCATCTTCTGGGTGAGGAAGCGCCATTCATACCTCATTGCCACACTTCTCTAACAAGTTTTACTATAACACTACTCATCACCTTGTCATCGCTAATAAGAACAATATTACTCAAGGAAAAAGCTCAAAACAATTTTTCTAATTTGCTTCTCAAACCTAAATTGCTCACAGATGCCCCTTTATATCTAAGATTCGAGGAGTATACTGTATTATATTTTGCTCACTGTTAGTACCTTTTGAAAGCTTAGAAAATGCAGTTTCACTTAGCTAAAAGCCAAGATTTGATCTCAATATCAGAGTCCGAGGAACTTGTGTCGCTCCAGCTTTCAGAAGAAACTTCAGATGTCATCTCTCTTTGCAAAAATGAAATATAATTTGAGGTTGCAACTGAAATATTTGTAGATGTTGTTGCTTTATCTTTTTCTTTCAGTTTGTCCAACGTTGTTGATTGGGGCAAACGCAACTTCATTTCTGCCTTGATGCTAGAAGCAGAAGTACTAGTGATGCCACTGCGTACTGCTGCATCTTGGGTTCCAACAGTGCTGTCTTTTGCTTTCAATTCGTTTAAGGTTTTAGACTGGAGCAGACGTGCCTTCAATTCAGCCTTAATGCTAGAAACAGAATTTCTACCAATGCTGTTGGGTGTTCCAACATCTTGGAATTTATGCTCCTTTTGTTTTGATTCTTCTGAACGAGAGGCTAGACCACTTATAACGCCTTCTGCCGGTGAAATGACTTTGGAGGAAGGGGACTGCAGAGACAATCCAATATCCTCTCTAGCCCATTTGTAGACTGCAACTAGCTTTCCTTCTAAAGCTTCAATAAGAAGATCTAACTCACTCATTTCATATCGGAAGAGGAAAAATTTGTCACTCCAAGGGCAAGAACAGAGCTGCTTGGCATGACTCAGACATGAAAATTTGTTTGGATTACATTGACAACCTGCTGCAGAGAGGTGTAAATCATAGAAACACACTGCGCATTCCATCTTGCTGCTAGCATCAAAATTTTTGCTCATCTTCTGCAACTTTGAAGAGGTGCAAAGATACTTCCTCATAATAGATTCACATTTAATACGTGACTACACAATAAAGAAAGATAAAACAAAGAATCCTGAATTAGGTTGCTTCAACCACTTGTAAAGAACACAACAATATCTACTAAGCACAAAACCCAAAGCAGCAGCAAAAAAAATATTAAAAGGAATAAAGGTTACTAAGAAAAGAAAACCTTAATTAAAACTCTACTCCTACCTGTTGGAATAAAAAAGATAAAATGGTATCTATCTCATAACAAAGCTGGAGTGGAGCAATCTAGGGGTTACCTTGGCTGCTTTTGTTAAGATCCCGTCCTTTCCACACCCGTCCCTCCATCTCAAATTATGTAACGTATTATTGCTTCGCAGTGAAAACTCCCATTGTGCCTTCACAGCTTCCCTAGCTGCTCCAAGCAACAGCTTATCAAAGGATATTGATGTCTTTCTCCGCTGCTCACGATAGAGTTCCACAGCATTCCGCCCAAAGGGTAACCAGTCAAGGGGAGCAAAATTCACCGCCTCAACACAATTAAAGCCGCAATCAAATCCCGAATGATATGCTCCTGGAAGGATGAGAACAAACTCCCTGGGATACTGAATGCAGCGATACACAGGTATACCCTCCGACTTTATCCTGGAGATAAATACCTCTTTAACCTGTATCAAAATTCATGTCATGAAAGATGTCCAAAAAAAAAAAAATGAGTGTGTTCTTGTAATTTCTAAAATATCCAAGTAAATATTTGCTTTTCATCAAAGAAATTGTTGAGCCAATGAAAAATTTAACTGCAATGATATATTCATTGTTCCTTGATTATTCATCCTATTTCTTCCCCCCCCCCCCCCCCCCCCCAAAAAAAAAAAAAAAAAAAAAAAAATCACATCAGTTGACATTGTCAACTTGAGCATAGTATTTACACTGAAGACAACCATTAGCATGAGGGATCACTAACTCATATGGTGATAGATAGTACAATCGCTGCAATAATTAATCAGTTTGAAGTTACAAGGGGTAGAATGTCTGCATTTAACTAAAACTGGAAGGATCATGTGCATAATGAGAAGAAACAAATCAAAGCTTATGTAATCAGCAAGCAACAGAATAAGGAGATGATATGAATTTTTTTTTAGGGAAAGGTTTTGCTACAACAGCAATTGCTGCATAAAGGATTATAAAACAGCAAAAAGAAAGTGACAAGTGTCTAAGGGTCCATCTGATCATGTGCATTGCACATGACCCTTGGACACATGTTGCTTTCTTTTTACTACCACATAACCCATTATGCAGCAATTGTTGCATACAAGTATGCAGCAAAACCTTTCCCCATATTATAAGTGACAACATAAATATAAGGCAAAGAACTATTTTATGCAGTACAATATAGCTGCAGTGGCATTAATGGTGTCAAATCTAAAGCATAGTTAGAGAATACGGTCCCTTTGAAAGCATAAGATCAAGGATAGAAACTTCCATCCAACTAGGAAGCCTTTTCAGGTTAGGGAATATGCAACTCTGGTAGCTAATTTGGTCAAAAGTATTTTATTGCATTTTAAGATAGAAATATAATCTCAAAATCTTATTAGGAATTGCCTAATGGAAATTTTCGTGTTTTGGTTTATTGGAGGCTGAGACATTGTTACCTCATCTTTACAACATCTCTTTATCTTTCTTTCTCTATTATTTTGCATTGTCATTCTCTGGACCGAAAAGTTACACAACAAAAACCCCTTTAATTTTCCATCATAACACCCTAAACTGCATTTCCCATTCCGCATATCTCTCAACTGAGGCAAAGGTGGGCATAGTTATGGGAACCCATTCCCAATAATTTGAGTCTCATTACCTGAGAAGAGAAAAATCCAATACCCCCAGGGGGAGGAATAAGATTCTGATGGCAATCAAATTGATTTTTGTAGTGTCTCTTCAATTTTATCTCCCATGTTACTCTCTCCCTTGCAAACCTCACCTCATTTGCACCCTCCACTGGTAATATCATACCCTCACCAGTCACCACCACAAGCGATCTTACCTTTAACAAACCATTCCTATTCCTTACATCTACCAAATATGATGAATGTACATATTTCAAAAACTCCCATTCTGAAGTGTCAGAAAACCCAGACAAAGGAAAGGGAATCAATTGGTTGCAATGGGAATCACAGTAATGGGAACCCCATTCCAATTTTCATTCTCACAACCAAACAAGCCTAACTTTGCTAAGATGTACCCTAAATTAGCTTGTGCCCATAATTTCGGGCAGGGTAATTTTCAATAACCTCAAGCTTTCAGGTGTAAAACCTTGAAGAATCCCACAATGCCAACCCACAATGGCTTACCAAATAAGCATTGGATGTCCACTTTCCAACTCTTTCCTATGTCAACCAACAAGTATATTTTCCAGAGGCAGAAATAGGTAATGAGCCAAAGAGATCATTACTATGATGTTTTGGTTCTTAGGAAGTTTAGGAAGAAAAGGAAGATGATGATGTTGTTGATTTTAATGTTTTGGATTGCTTGAAAGTATCAAAACATGGAAAGCTACTACAAAAGCATAAGCAAGTTGACAACTTGACATATTCTTCACAAGCTTCAGCTTCTAATGTATTGCTTGTATATGAAGGTGAAAACTGAAAACAGCAAGAGATCAGAGATGGCATATCCCATGAAAAGACACGCAAGCTGTACTGACATAATCAAATTTCAGAGATATAATAAACAAGGTCCTGCCTTGAATGAACCCATAGTGGCATAAATTGGAAGGGAAATGACTAGTGCACACAAGCTGTTTACACACAAAGTTGTGTAATAGTTTTTAAAAAGAAGTCACAATTTCAATTTTAAAAAATTCCATACAACTTTGTGTGTAATAGGCAATGTGTAATAGGCATTTCTTAAATTGGAAAATCATGCATAGAAATAAGGAGGAATTACAGATGGGAAAAAAAACGCATTGCATATTTAGACCAGAGTATATGATGCTTCTTACAAAATTGTAAATATATGCATGCCATTTGGCTTTTGTGTGATGAAATTGAAAGTAAGCCCATCAAATAGAGGTAGATATGAACTCATGCCATTTTTTTAAAAAGAAAACAACAGGAACTTCTCTTTAGTGAAGCAATTATATGAGAAGGATATTCCAACTCACCAGACTATTGCCTAACTCATGTTGCTCAACCAACAAATCTGGAAAGTACTTCTTCACAGCTGCCTCAAATTTAACATTATAGCTCCTTGGAATGCAATAGGATATTCTAGGAGCACCCAAATGCATGTAACGCAACAAATATAGGTGGTGCTCTTCAGTTTTCTGTTTTAGAAATCAATAGAATAAGATCGATAGGATGGATATTAAGCCAATTATTCAGGAAAAAATCTATTTACATCCAGCTAATTAAGAATCCAAGTATCTTACCCAATAAAGTGAAGAAAAGCACATTCCTATGCGAAGCTGAGGCACTACGATACCAGAAGTCTCCCAGCTTTCGAAAGAAAGGAAAGAACCAGGCAGTCTAGATATATTATTTAAGTTCCAGCCTGATTCCAAATACTTAGGATAACGAGATGTCTCTACAGAATTGGAAACTCTTGGAAATCCACTGCCAAAAACCCCAGTGTCCAGGTTTTCACCAAAAAGCACCTAAAGAGTGGACTAGCATAACAATATAAACTGGCCAACAAAACAGAAATATGTACAGAAATGTTAATCAATGATCTCATTGTATAATATCCAACATACCTCAATTTCCTCAGTTGGATTCTCAACGATACGTCTATATTCACCTTCAATATTTTCCACTGATGGTTCCCACTGATTTTGAAATTCGGTTGAATTTTTATCTGAACCTGTAACCTTATCTCCACCACAAAAATATTGGCGCTTGAAATCATCTGCACATCGGTTAAAAGTTTCAAGAGTGAACTCTGGACCAGGTTCAGATTCAAAGCCTTCAATATTAAAACATCCAACAGTGTCACAGTTTGAGGTATCTTCAATGCCAGGATCATAGTCTGAACCCATTCTCAAACTTCTTCTCCTCTTACCCTTCGCATTTTCAGAAGATCTATACATTTGACTCTCTGAAGACTGATTTTGAAGCCCATCTATCCACTGAGTATGGCTAACAAATGTGGAATTTTCCCATATGCCCTTTTCCTTTATTAGGCAGGGAGGTTGCCAGGAAAGAGGAGGAACAATACGACAAATTCCATATGGTTCCACCCTAGGACGTATTCTTGCAATATACTCAACTGTGTCTTCAAATTCCTACAGCAAAAGGTTCAAAGTACTCAAAAATTAAAAGTATTACAAGAAAAAACATTTTATATTTTACAAAGTTACTGAGAACATATGAATGGAAGCAGAAATGATGAAATCCATGAATGTGACTAATAAAAGTTAGACAAGATATACTTCTTCTGTTGGGTGGAAAACAGGAGCCTCTTCAATGACTTCTATTCTTGCATCTTCAGGACGCCACCTTGCTGTTACCTGTTTCCAAAACTTCAAATGACCATGAAACTGACCACAAAAATCAAGGAACCAAGAAAATTTGCCTGATAATTCTTAAGAATTATCAAGTCCAATGGAAAGGTTGGAACTAGTACCTAATAATCAATAATACAAACAGAATAATCATTGTAATGAATGAAAGTCAACCTTCAGACAGTTATTACAATCTGGGCATCCATGAGAAACCCCTTTTGGAAGGCAAGTTTTCAAAGGAAAATTCTGCAAAAGAAACAAAGTACCACTATAATTACCGCTTCCAACCAAAAACAAATCAAACAGTCACTACCTGTGAGAATTGAGATTACTACATTTCTCAACACATCAATCGTCCAGATGCAAAGTAACTATCAAATAGTCATTTTTAGACACATTCATAACTGTATGCTAAGTTTCAAGGTATAAATATAGACAACAGAGTTCATGTTTGCCCATGTGTATGAAATTACCTTACAAAAATGCACCTGTGGACACCCACAAACTCACATAACATTTATATACAGATATGCATGCACAAACCTATGTGGCTGTGTCTATATTAGCAAGAGTTATTTTGTACAGTTCCAATAGAGTACAGTTCTTATTGACTAAGCTTCCATTTTCTTTTTCTGGAAAAGACTTAAGGAAATCTAGCACCCCCAACACCACCCCACCACCCCCACCCCCACCGCGTCAAAAAAAAAAAAAAAACAGAAATACGATTTTTTTTTTAGGATAAGTATCTCAATATGAGCACATTAATCACCTACAGCTCTTTATTTAAATATATATAATATAGAAAATAACAAATGAAGAAATCATAATGTTCAACTATGGTGAAGATCAATACAATTTTAAATAATGTTATCCACATTATTGATGTCAACATTAAAGTCAATATCAATGTCAATATTATTATCATTATTATTCTTCTACTTTTTTATATTTTCAATTAAGTCATTCATCTAATCATCTAGCATAGTAACTCAACAAAGCAAAGTGTAAGAAATTGAGGTGGGATATGCAGGTCCCCTTTCACCATTTTTCACCCTCAAGGGCCATATCTACCATTTAAGACATAGGCCACCATGTCTTTTCAGATGCCCCCCTATTAAACATGTTGATGCAATCACTCTTTAGTGCCCATGACCAAACCATCTGTATTTTACTTCCTCTTGGTTTGTTCCTATCTAATTTTATAATTAACTACAAAAAAGTACTTTCATTTTACTTCAATATCATTACCTGCATTTCAAACTAAAAGACATGATACAACTTTAATGTAATACAAAATTGAAATAAATACCAAAGTTTGCCCCTGTGCAGGTATGCTTCTTTACACATATTCTCAGATATTAAGGTTAAGATAAGAAATATGCATCCTTGGGTTTAGGAAAAGGGGTTGGGGTGGGTGAGGACATCTTATCTGATACTAATAGTTATACATACAAGGTATTCATAATCAACATAAGTCACAGAATACTAAATTTCCTTTAATTTTACCACTATGAAACAGCATAATATATCAAAGCACCTATGCATTTTAAGGAGGATAAGAAGAAGATCTATGACCATATCACGCTGTCCAGATTCAAATTCCTTTGGGCTATAATTGCTTTCGTCAAAGAGTATCCATGGTTTGCGTTTGCGCGTTCCTGACAGCTCTGCAATGTCAGTCTTGTCGAACATAGTGTCTGTCTTGATTGGCTCTTTTTTAGATGCATCCAAGGAGGAAATCGTATTATTGGTTTCATCACTTTTTTCAACCCTCTTAAGTACAAAGGATGTACGAGAGACAAAACCTGGAGGAGCCGAGAGACCTTCAACCTTTTCGTTATTGAGAGAAGACCTTATGTACTCTGGGCCCATCTGCACCATGATGTAAAAAAAAAAAAAAAAAAAAAAAAAGATTTATATATATTTTTTGATAGATAATAAGAGTTTTATTGATGAAAAAGAACAAAAATAAAAGATTTATATATGACAAAACCCAAGCACTTTATGAATACAATAGATTAACAATCTAGTATTAACATATTGGGAAGATATTGGTAGATTCCGACTGTTATCCTCACTGATAACTGCTTAACAGCTCATACCAACCCACAACTGGACCTTACAAAAAGCTTGTAATTTTCTACGGCAAGCCAACAAGAGAAGCAAAAATATGGAATAATTCTGTGGACCTCACAAAAAGCTTGTAATTGTCTGCAGCAAACCAACAAGAGAAGCAAAAACAGGTAGGTAGAGAAACAATGAAGGCCAACCACAAAGAATAAAGCCAATTCTACACACTCATAATGTACATGATACATATCTGAACATATTGGTGAGTGAAATGAGTCTTTCAAGAGAATCTGATTACATTTCGAATCAGAAAGTGTTATTGGCTTTAGGTTATACTTAATGCAACTCCAAATGTATTCTCTAGTGTAGAAATCAACATGACTGTTAACTATCAAAAAAAGAAAAAAGAAAAAAAGAAATCAACATGATGGTTGCCTTACAAAATTAAATAACTAAATTTTAATGCTTCTCTTGTTTCCATCTCCTTTATTCTTCTACAGTAATCTTAAGTAACAAGGTTGCATGTCAAATACTCAATCCCAAGTGCTTTCCTGCTAGGACCTTTCTTGATATTATGGTCGCACAACTGAATCATCAAAGCGTACAGCAAGATTTCACCAAGATAAATTAGTTGGCCCACAGAGTGCAAAGTTGTGTTTTTGAAATAGTTAACTAGATTTATCTTGTCAATATCTCACAGATTGTCCAAACCTAAAAGTTCTAACCCCTCCTCCCCCCAACCCCCCCCCCCCCCCCAAAAAAAAAAAAAAATGTTTGCACATATTTAGCACCCAGCCCACACTTGTTTCAAAAGCTTTCATGGCGATTTACATTAGATGAAAATCCTTATTAAATTTGTTTGCAAGGACATAGCTCTCAAGTTTATCAAACAAGCAACTTCTTGCAAAAACATGGACATTTACATCTCAACACCATTTTTTATATAAATTTGGTTGTTAAGACAACCAAAAAAAAAATCAAGAAAAACCACCTTTAAAATGCCAAGTAGTTTTATGATCGACTTTCCCTTTCTTCTCTCACATTTTCGTGACTTCAAAAATGGAATTTGAAGGAAATGGGCATTAAGCACATCATATTAGGTAGAAACTTACTCTCTACTCCATGCCAAATGACCAGCAAAAGGAGCAGGGAAAAAAATCCACCAGAACTTTGTGATTGTAGTTGCTGCTTGCCATTGGGTGACAGATTTTTAAGGAAAATCAACTGATAGATTTAGCATGTGAAAGCATGACATTAAGAAAATTTTCATCGTTTGCAATTATATCTGATCCCAAGGATAAAAACGTGGATCTAGATATGATATCATTCTGTTTTCTTTTCACTTATATTATGTTACACCAGTCAAATTCATCCCTGATTCATGTACTAGACAATCTCTCTAGATACATTTTCCTCTTGATAATATTTCATCTCTATTGGTTGAAAACATACCATAGAGAAATTCAATTAAATTATTTTTTCTTTTTCATTTTTTGAAAAAGAACCTGGTGGGTCCGAACCCACAACCTCATCCTCTACCATACTCTTACAAGGGGAGAAGATGCCATTTGAGCTAGAGCTCATTGGCAACAATTAATCAGATTCAAGATTCTTGAATATTAGTAAAGATTTAAAAATTAAAAATGAATGCATAATTGAAATCTCATATATGCATTGTCCGACTACCATTAAGTCACATATCCAGTGACAATCCACTAACCATATTAACTACAATGAAAACTAACGTGCTGCTAGTTTAAAAGTTTCCTCCTAAATTAAAAAAGGAATCTTTGTAAGTCATGACTCATAAGTTGTTCTTGACTTAATGGCACATCTAATTTAACTACAAAATCCTCACATGTATTAGACAGATCAAAATTAAGATGTTCGAACGACATGCTTCAATGTCACAAAATACAGCATTATTCCATCTTAACCAAAAGAAAATTATAAAAGTGAAGTCACAAGCATGCATGATTGCTCCTTCATCTTCCAATTGACTATTGGTAAGACATCATCTTAGAGTTTTCAAAACAAAACCTGAAAAATATTTTGCCACTTGATGATATGATCCAATACTCAAACCAACCCTCATTTCACTAAATTGGCAAATTAGTCAACAATCACAAACCAATGCAGAATCAAATGTGAACCGCCAAAAATTGGCTGGACCGACAACCTTTTTATTGGTATTTATACTAAAACTACTCTTCAACAAAGATTTTCCACACTCAACCAAATGGAAGAGGTGTACTTTGTACAATTGTACCGCCCGGGGTCATATAGATCAAAACCCGTACTCAAACGTTGTTAACTGACAAAAATTGGATGGACTGACGACCATTTCACTGATATTTATACTAAAACTACTGTTCTACAAAGATTTTCCACTCTCAGCCAAACTTAACTGCAAATTTTGAATCACATATGATACATGAGACCCAAAAAAAAAAAAGGGTTTGTTCCAATTTGCGAAAAGAAAATAAAACTCACTATCAGTTTGAACCCATCATCAGCATGTACCTCACACTAAATATCTGTGTCAGTACTAAGAAAACAACAGAGAAATGTACAATTCATAGTATCAAAATTTATAACCAAAACAGATTCTGAAAAAGAATGGGGTGGGACAAATTATCGAATGAAAAGCCTCACAGGAATTCAAAAAATTCAGAAGATTGGCTACATCAAAATGTTGAAGAAAGACTAATAAATACACCAAAATGAAAAACAAGAACAATAGAGAGAGAATTTTGGAGAAACTTTACCTGAATAAACCGAAAGCGTTCTTTAAGCTCTAATCTCTAATCTCTAATCTCTAATGCTTGTTTCCTGAGTTGCTCCGAACCGAACCCACGTATGATGCTCTAAATGGGTTTTCAGTTTCACACCTTGTCCCTCTTTTTCAGTTTCCACTCGTCTGATGGTATAACATGTGTGATTTATTAACCTGCCCTCGTTAGCTTGTTCTTGTACCTTTTTTTTGAGGAGTTTGTTCTTGTACTTATTTATTTGTTTGTTTGTTTGTTTTTTTTTTAATTTTTTTATTGGGTTATTAATTTTTTTGATTTTTTTAATAGTAACGACTCACATATTTAAACTTGTTGCATACAAACTATACCTCTTTATACACACCGTAAGAGCGGCCAATATACTTGAGTTGTGTAAAATAGTTTGTGTGAAAATAAATAAAATTTTTGTCAATAATATTAGTATTACACATTTCTACACAAACTTTGTCATAATTTTCCTACATGGCAAATAGTAAGTAATGAAGAAAAAAATAGTAAATCTATCATGAATTTTTACATAGGAGAATTGCAGTAAAATGTGTGTGAAATTATGTAATATTATTATGTGCTCTACCCAAAGTTTAAAAATTTAAAAATGGAACTGTTAAAATAATAGAAAAATTAAATTTTTTAGTTTTTAAAATCGTTTTCTAAAAAAAATAATTATGATGATATTATAATTAAAAAATTAATTAAAAATTTTAAACAAGTTTCAAAAGATTTTTCAAAATTATTATAAGGTCAATAGAAAATAATAAAATATAAACAATCAAAAGAGAAGAATGTGTTCAGTAATCCTTCGGTGGAAAGTGGAGGAACTAGAGCTAAGGCTAATAGCTGACAACCAAGTTCAGATGGAAATTAGGCCAGGATTATACGGTAGGTACTCGTGCTTTTCCAATATTGGAAGACCATCAGGTGAACCAAAAAAAAAATCTGTGTTATTATGAAATAAAGAGTCAACTAGATGCCAAAATCGGATCTGCATTAATTGCACCCCCAACCACTCATGTGGTTGATTGATGGGCTTGAATGAACTTGACTTATCAAGAATTTTTAAAGAATGTGTATGTTATTATGGATTTTTTTTTTTTTTTTACCTAAACAAGTATTTAGAATCCATTAGAGTATTTGCAGCAGTTTTTAACTCCACAAAAATACAAAAAACAACCATATAGCAGTGGAGCAAAATGTATATTTTTAAGTTTCATTGCTACAGTGCACAACTATCTATAGTTGTGCATTGTAGCTTAGAGCTAAAAAAAAAAAAAAAAAAAAAAAAAAACTTTATTCGGAACCCGGATTAAAATAATACAAGTTGTTTCATTTTTTTACATTCTTTTATTCTCACACCATGCCTCTCTCTCAGTCACTCTCATCTGAAGCTCCATCTCTCAAAACTCTCTCAAGCTTACTTTCTCAACGTCGCTCTCTCAAGCTCACTCTTTCACCGCTACCAGTCCGACTCATTCTCAACGTTGCCGCCACTGAAGTTCGACGTCATTGACCCACCAGCCGTCCCAAGCCGCCGATCAGCCTTAGACCCACGCCGCCATCCACCTCAAACCCACTTCTCTTCTGCCGATCCACTTCAGGTCAGTTGTCTCTGTCTTCTTCATGTGGATGCTTGGGATTTTTGATTTGGGTATAACATCAAAGAATGGGTATAACATCAAAGAATGTGGTCAACGATTTCTTTTTCTTGTTCTTTCAGTTTATTATTTTAGATGCAATAATTTTTTTGTTGTTCTTGCTTAATGAAACGTTCTGTCATTTGATCTCAAAGCATCCATTCGTTTTGATTCAGAGCATCCATAAATGTACAGAATGTATTTGTATTGGAATGTATTTGGAATTTTCTGTTTGTAGGAATTTGTTGTGTAGTTTTCTTGTAATAGAAGTTCTTGTCCTAGTTTTATGTTTTGTTGCACAAAATCAGAAACAGAAGCACACAAAAGGATTTCTTGTGGTCATTTTAATGAGAAATTGTTAGTTTGGTTTTGAGATGCTCAAAAATAAATTTGTTGTTTTCTTTATCAGTGGGATTAAGCTACATGTCAAATTAAGTATTTATGCATAATCATGTTCTATTGTTATAATTCTAAGTATTTTAAGTTTCGATATAAATGTTAGTTTGAGAATTTTCTGTGTGTAGAGAAGTATACTTTTTTTTTTTTTCCTAATTTTATGGAGTCACGTAGAGACACGGAGTTATGTAGAGACCTAACCTATTTCACGAGTATCATGAATGGGGATATAGAAATTGACTCACAACGTTTAGGAATGTCTCAAAATACTCCAATGTCAGTTTCTGATTCTCCACCTCAAGTTGAAAATACCTCTTCTACAAAAGGAAAACGGAGCTCTAACTTAAGTGTAGAGGAAGATCAACTCCTAATGTTAGCAAGGCTCAACACTAGTGTTGATACCATAAACAGTAATGAATAAACACAAAATACATTTTGTCAAAAAGTTTGGAAATACTTCACACAGTACAATACATTTGGTACCACACGTAATGTTATCTCCTTAATAAGTCGTTGGGAAACGATTAGTGAAAAGACAAATAAGTTTGTCGGGTGTATGGCTAAAGTTAACGCACATCATTAAAGTGGTATAACCGAACAAGATAAGGTATAAATTATATTACAATAGTGTTAACATGCCCATTCACCAATAGTTTGAAGATATTAATCATGTAATATTTTTTTAATTTTTTTAGATTACCAATGCAAAGGCTTTGTGTAAAGAAACGTACAAGAAACTATTTCTTCTTGAACATTGTTGGCTCATGTTAAAGGACCAACCAAAGTTTGCCGATCCTAATGGAAGATCAAGAGCATCCATGCCTCCAACTCCGGAGTCAAAATTTATTGACGAAAGAGATTGTGGGTCCAGACTTGGTGACACTTTCAATTTTGAGAGCCCAATTGGTAGGAAGGCTGAAAAGGCCATTCGAAAGAACAAAGCCATCGAAAAAGATGTAAGGGAATATTTGACCAAGAAATTGAAATTTATTGAGGATGTAACTCGATTAGAAGAGGAAAAAATGTTAATTGAGAGGGAAAAACTTGCGATTAAGAAGGAAAGAAGTGAAGAAAAACTTAAGATTGAGAAGGAAAGAGTCATGATTGAGAAGAAAAAATTTGAGATGGAATACATGTTAGAGGAGGAGAGAATCATGATGAAAGATACAAGTGGCTTGATTGGAGCACAAAAAGCTTTTTATGAACAACTCCAAGAGGAAATCATGGCAAGACAAAGTTCACGTAATTAATGAATTTGATTGCGTTTTGGATGTAGCTTAGGCTTTTATGTATTTTGTAGTGGCTTATATAGGCCTTTATGTATTTTGGTAGTAACTTATGTATTTTGTAGTGGTTTATGTCACTTGACTTTAATCTTAAACTAGATGTGTGTGTTTGTGTTGTGACTTGTGCGTGAATTGGTTATATTCATTTTGTAGTGGCTTATGTCACTTGACTTTAATCTTAAACTAGATGTATGTGTTTGTGTTGTGACTTATGCGTGAATTGGTTATATTCATTTTGTTGTGGCTAATGTCACTTGACTTTAATCTTAAATTAGATGTATGTGTTTGTGTCGTGACTTATGTGTGAATTGGTTATATTCATTTTGTTGTGGCTTGTGTCACTTGACTTTAATCTTAAACTAGATGTATGTGTTTGTGTTGTAACTTATGCGTGAATTGGCTATATTCATTTTGTTATGGCTTATGTCACTTGACTTTAATCTTGCGTCTATGGTAATAATTGCTTTCCTATTGTCTTGAAGGTTGCATCCATGAATCGCTCTTTGTTTCGCAAGTGCTTTTTGATGACTTAGATGAGAATGAGATAATTGAAGAACTTGTTATGGAAACATCACAACCTAAACGTCGTCGCTCTATTCGACGTAATCATTTGGTAGGCCATGAGAGGTTTTTTCTTGATTATTTTGCTCCCACACCAATATATCCACCCGCTTTATTTCGTAGGAGATTTCAAATGAAGCATTCTCTTTTTCTCCGTATTCAATCTAAGGTAGAAGCTCATGATTCTTACTTTGTCCAAAAAAAAAAAAAATAGTGCCAACAAACTTGGTTTATCTTCATTACAAAAGATAACTGTTGCACTTAGAATGCTTGCGTATGGAGTATCAGGTGATTTGATAGATGAATATGTGCGGATTGGAGAAACTACTGCATTAGAAAGTTTGAAAAAATATGTTACTGCGGTAATTGATGTTTTCTCTGAGGAATACTTGAGAGAGCCAAACAATGAAGACATTGTTAGACTGTTAGCTCATGGCAAATGCCGAGATTTTCCAGGTATGTTAGGTTCAATTGATTACATTCATTGGAAGTAGAAAAATTGTCCATCTGCATGGAAATGTCAATATTGTGGTCATATTCGTGAGTCTACTATTATTTTGGAGGCAGTAGCATCATATGATATTTGGATATGACATGCATTTTTTAGGTTACCTGGGTCAAATAATGACATTAATGTGTTAGAACGATCTCATATATTTAATGAACTTGCTAAAGGATGTTCTCCTGCAGTACATTACTCAATCAATGGTCATGACTACACAATGGGATATTACCTTGCTAATGGCATATATCCAAAGTGGACAACATTTGTGTAAACAATCCCAACTCCATAAGGGCATAAGCAAAAATTATTTGCAGCAGCCCAAGAGGCGTGTAGGAAGGATGTTGAGCGTGCATTTGGAGTGCTTCAAGCACATTTTGCAATTGTCTGTGGACTTGCATGTTTTTCCCATCTTGAAACACTCCAAAAGATCATGAAAGCGTGCATAATTCTCCATAATATAATTGTTGAAGATGAGCGGGATGATAATGAAGTGGTAGACTTGGATTATGAACAAATTGATGGAGTGGATAATCCTCCTCTGCAAGTGTTACGTGAACAAAGTGATGGATTTATATCATACATTGAGAGGTATGGATGCATTAGATACCGAGAAATTCATTTTCAACTCCAATTGGACCTCATTGAACATTTATGGCAATTGCAAAGCGAGTCGTAGGAACTTCCTTTTTTGTATGTTGAGAAGCATGAGTCGTAGGAACTTGTGCGAGTGTGTGAGTTTTATTGTAATTTGGTTTGAGTTATGTATGTGAGTAATCTATGGACTACATTGTTTCTGTTATAATATGTGTTCTATTTTATATGTTTTCTTATAAAGTTCCTCCATTTCATAGTTCACATTGTTCCAAGATTGCTTCCGGACAATTGAGATGATAATAGGCTATCATAATGATTGAGAAATTGTTTTAGTAAAAAAAAAAAAATGTATGAGTATAATTTGGAGTTAAAAAAAGCACTTGTTAACACTAGACAATTATTTGCTATCATGTGGCGGTGGCGGTGGAAGAGTCGGCAGCGGTGGCAACAGAAGAGTCAGTGGCGGAGGCGGCAGTGGTGTTGGCGGTGGAAGAGTCGGCGGCGGCGGGTGTGACAGTAGCAGTTGCAATTGCAGGTGGTTGTGATTGTTGTTTATTGTAGTGGATATATTATTTTATTATAATGTTTATATTATTTTATTGCGTTGAAATTTAAAATAGATCCATTATTGTAACATGTGTATAGGTAAAATAAATAAAGTAACTTTTTGTGATGCCAAATAGCTAAATTTTTAACTCCATTGCTATGGATGCTCTTAGCTACCTATAACTTTGTATAATTGTTGCTTCTAACTTAGATTCCACTCATTCTAGTAAAGCTTCTGTAGTCGAATCATTATTGAATTTCAGCAAAGTTTTCGCAATCAAATCAGAATTAAACTTTGGATCGGGCAAAATTTAGATAGAGCTTCCACATTGGGGCCAAAATTCTCTCAAAAAATGCTCACATTGTAACCCAAACTCTCAATTTATGGAGAAAATTTAGCAAACTTTGATCATTCTAAGAAAATTTTCCTAAAAATGCCTTATAGTTATTATCCAATGAACAATAGTATGCACCCTTGACTAAATTAAATGCAACCGCTTGTGCTTGTGTAGTTTAGTTTCATCGATCTCCTAATTCTTAAGGCATTAAACCTTTAGCGCTTGTCTTGGGTTGTTTAGTAGTTAGGGTTAATTAGATCGCTTGTTTTCTAATTAACTGCGACTAAGGAGAAATAGAGAAATAATTTCAATGGTGAATATTCAAAGTGTGAATTGATATATGCTTGCATTTATGATCAATTATAATATTCTGATGGTGGATGTTGACTTAGACCAATGTTTGTTCTTTTGATTGATTTCGATATTTTAATTTGAATTGTTCCTTAGTTATTTTTCTTAAAATTGTTTTTGTTATACTCAACCCCCCCCCCCCCCTCCTTGTTCAAGTAGCATAAAACTAGGCTAGACACTCTCCGTGGGAACAATCCTTACTCACACCACTACATGTATTTTTAGGAGTATAAGTTTTATTTTTGGTTGCTTGCAACAGCACACCAAATTTTGGAGTCGTTGCCGAGGAGTGATTCTAGTTGATTTTTGTGCTTCTTATGATCCTTAATTCATGCTTGAAATTAAAAAAAAAAAAAAAAATCGTTAGTTTTTGATGGTTATGGTTTCGGCAAAATTTTGATTCTGGTAGAACTAGGCCTTGATATTATAATTTTCTGAAGGTAAATGACATTCTGAGAAAGACTAGTTAATCTTTTAGATTACTAGCCCCACTCTCTTAAGGCCAAATTCCACTGTTTTCTAGGATTTTTAGGCATTTTATTTTATTATATATATATTTTTGTGTGTTTTAGCATAGATTTTTTATTTATTTATTTTCATTACTCTAGATTTTTCCTGATTTGTTTTTCATGGTTTATTCAAGTTTCCTTGATTGTTTATGACTATAACTCGATCTTCTAATCAAGGTGATTTGTAGTACGATCTAGAAATAGAGAGAACTTTGCACAGGTTAAGGAGGAAAGTTCGGAGAAATTCTGAAGAGCACGATCTAGCTCTTGATTCCCTACTACAACTTTTGAATTAAAATCTGGACTAATACATCTCTTGCCCACTTTTCATGGCCTTGCAAGTGAAGATCCTCACAAGCATCTAAAGGAGCTTTATGTGGTGTGCACGAGTATGAAACCCACGGGGGTGATTGAAGATCAAATTAAATTAAGAGTCTTTTCGTTTTCTTTGAAGGATTGGGCTAAGGATTGGCTCTATTATCTATCCTCTGGGAGTATTAAAACATGGAATGAGATGAAGATATTGTTTTTGGAGAAATATTTCACAGCTTCAAGGGCGACCAACCTTCGAAAAAAAATTTGTGGTGTAAGGCAGCACAATGGAGAGTCCCTACATGAATATTGGGAACGTTT